>JAJIBD010012271.1:0-19827 GCA_021461705.1 Cryptotis parvus
TTCAATGCTCAGCTGAAATTCAAACATGGGTTACACATATTTTCTATAATTATTGTCCATTTTTCCTCCTATACTCATACGCAAATACAAACTGATTAAACCTATCACTGTCCCTGTATCACTATCTTCTCGCTCATCATTGATTTGCTTGAGTGGGCACCAGTAACATCTCCATATGACCTGTCTCATGCAAGTAGAGCCCAAGGGCACCTGCTTGCTCCAGGAACATAAAGAGCCTCAAACCATTCCATCAGGTCACGGGAATGAGGTTTATAATTGTTACTGGTATTTGGCATATCAAATATGACACGGTAGCTTGCCAGGCTCTGCGTGTGGGTAGCATACTCTGTAGTCATACTTTGTAGTCATCTCAAAATCCAGCATTTATTGATGAACCGCTGGCTGCATGGGCCGGGCTAAGATAGGCTGTTCTGCTGGGTGGAGTTGTGATGAGGGGGAAGCCAGATGTGGAAAAATAGAGGCCCTCGTGGGAGTGGGGGTCATCTGGCTTGTTGTGAGGCTCTCTGGGATGGCGGGTCAGGGCTAGAACCTGCCATCCCTCCCCGCGCCTCATGAGCGGCTGGGCAGGGGGAGAGCCAGTAGCAGCTCTTCAAATGCAGAAGACCTGCAGTAGCAGGTCTCAAATGCAGCCTTTGCTTTGTACCCGCCCTCCATGTTTGAAACAAAATGCGCCCAAGATTAAACTTATACAAATTTTTAAGGAAAACGATCCCCTAATATGAACATCTTGTAATTGTATATCCTACGGTGGTATAATAAAACACTTATAAAAATAAAATAAAATATATATTATATAAAAATAAAATTAACTTTCAGCAATTTTATTGCTGTGAAGATTAAAATTACTTTGAATATATTCATTAGGTATTCCAATACTTAGAAAGCAATCAAACCATCATATGTTTATATTTACAGGCAATATAAAATATGTTTAGTTATAATGATTAAACTAACCACTTATAGTATAAATACTGAAAAATACAAATTATTTATTTAGATGAAGATTAATTGTCCTCTGACCATTTACTGGGAACCAGGCAACTGATTTCTCCCCTCTTCCTCCCCCAAAAGACTGAGAGCGAATGATACCTGACAACTGCACTCCCTCTCCCTTAGGCTGACAGTCAGACTGCACACTCCACTCTATTCTCCCAAGCACCAAGAAGCTTGTTTTATGAAAGCCTGTACCCTACATGTTTCCTCCCTGGTCTCACTGGTCCCAAATTTCTAGGTTATGAAAGAGACTCTATTTACAGAGGAGTATAGATCCAGACCTCACATATTGCAGGGCTTCTCTGTGCTTTCTGTTCTTTAGCGCCCACTAACTGCTCTGAAAATCAAGACCAGTGCTGACAGTCAAAATCTGGAGCGACAGTACAGTGAGTAGGGGCATTTGTCGAGTATGCGGCTGACCAGGGTTAAGTCTTGGAATCCCATATGTCCCCCCAAGTATGACCAGCAGTCATTCCTGAGTACAGAGTCAGGAGTAACCCCTGAGCCTTGCTGGGTCACACACACACACACACACACACACACACAAGCATTACTCCATTTATAAATCTTTCAACATAAGTCAAATTAATCAAATTATGCTTAAGTACTGCAGAATAGTGAAAAAAATAGTGTGATCAAAATGACCAATATAGAGTCATAAGCAAGACAGCCTAATCCAGCATTCTCACTGGGGCCAATTCTTCCATAGGACTCCAGGGAGAGTCCAAGGGCCACAGAAAATCATGTAAATGGAGCCACAGCGTGACACCAGGAGTCCAGCAGGAGGGCAGGAAATAACATCAGAAAGGGCCATGGGCAGAAAGGCACGGGAAACAGTGAAGTCTAATACCCAATAGTGAGAAACTTTCTGTAAATACTCATACTCGAGGCTGATATGCCCTGAATGCTCCAAATAGTTATTTGTTGTTGTTTCTTCTCCTGGGGAGCAAACGAGAGGCGCAAAGAGGGAACATGCCCTTAAATAACAGCACATGACTTGACTGTGTGTTTCAGGAACACAGTTCTTAGGTCTGGCTGCACAGGACAGTGATCGGGAAGTTTTGCAGGATTCTTTGCTTCATTGTAAAATCGTCCATATACAAAATCCTGGAGATCCTAGAACCCTCAGATACAAAATGCGCCAGGAGGGTCCTGGGCTTCCCCACCTGTGGTTCCTGGGGAATGGCAGAAATTGGGTCCCCTCACTGCCCCTTTATCTTGTACTCACCAGCAGGATACAAACAGCCTCTGAAGGCACAGACTCCCAAGGCTTCAATCCACCATCACCAGAACAATGTAGCATTCGGGACTCCAGCAAGGTAATCTCTTCTTTAAGAGTGTACACAAGTATGAAAATACCAATTAGTTACTTTTGTGCTTAATTGAAAATGGAATAAAAAAGTCCATCCAACGTGTATTCATTTTTTTCCTTTTTACTGTTTTCATTTTAGTTTTATTGAGGTCACACCCAGCCCTGCACTCAGGAATTACTCCCCTGTGGTGCACAGGTGACCATATGAGATGCCAGGATCAAACCCAGTCAGCCACGCCAGCAAGGCAAATGCTCTACCCACTGTGCTATCTCTCTGGCCCCCTCCGATGTGAGTTCATGTATTCCGACATAAGAAAGGAAACAAAGCAATTTCTTTTATAAATGAGGAAACAAATGAAAGACTTTGTCAGGATAGACGATCGGACCCAACTAAGTTTGGTCTATGAAGCTGTCTTGGTGAAAGATGAAACAGTTTGTTTTAGAATTGTTCAAAACACACAAAAATGTTTCAACTTGTTCTAGAAAAAGTAGGTTCAACTAAGATTTTTCAGAGTAAGCCTTTCTCATGTTTTGTGGAACATCAAGCTTGTACTATGAGGTTAGAACAAAATCGGTGACCAATGACTCATCATATTCATACTGTCCATCCGTACTGTCCTCAGAGATACCATGAGTACCCTGTGTGATTCTTCTTATATATTTCTATTTTGAGATTTAAATTATATTTTCATGTATAATTACTAAAAATAGTCATGCCCAATAATTAGTTTATCAGTTATTAAAACATTTGTTAAATTTTGTCAGAGTTGGCATACTATTAAAAATAGATTAGTAAAATAATAAATTAATTTGCTGCTTGAAAATTACTTCCCTTACTATTTAATATATTAACTGCTAATGACTTATACAAACAAAAGACATTCTTGAATCAATCAATGCTTTGTGAGTAGGAAAAGTGTTTGCCCAGACACTGATCCAGAAATGATATTACCTTTCTTGAGTGATGAATTACAGTTATAAATATTTAAACTGTACTTTTCCAAATAAGCAATGGTTTTCCTTTTCAGTGACGACTTTTATATTATTTCCTGACAATACAATAAAAATGAACCACCGATTTCTGAATCAGAAGCTAATCACTTTTCAAATAAAGCGTTAGTGGACAGTCCAAGTTGGCGTCTCTAAGAAGTAATTATTTACTGTCTCTTAGAACCTTGGTCATCACGGTATTCAATTCTGAGGAAAGCAGAAAATGTGAATTTGCTTGGAAACAAATACTGATGTCTTTCTTAAAAAATTCTGTCTTATGTCAGTTGACAAGGTTTATGAAATCACAAAACCTGATCAGAACAGCTAAGATATTACTTTTAGAAATTCTACCTGGTGAATGCAATGTTTTTGGTCTGATGGATAGCTGAGTAATTTTACTTTGAATTCATAATTAGCAAAAATTATTCTTTCTTATGAGTCTAGAGAGAGCAGGGAGAGCTCTCCTGTGCCCAGTCGCTCATGAGGCGCACAGGAGGGATGGCAGGTTCTAGCTCTGGCCTGCCACCCCAGCAGAGCCTTAAAAACAAGCCAGACGACCCCCCCAACTCCATGAGGGCCACCATTTTCCACATCTGACTTCCATCTCTCAGAACTCCACCTAGCAGACAAGCCTATTACAGCCTGGCTAGCTCAGCCACTCTGCGGCCGCACGGCTCATCAATAAATGCTGTATTTAGAGGTGACTACAAGAGTATGCCACCCACACGGCAAGCCTAGCAAGCTGCCCATGTAGTATTTGATATGCCACATACCAGTAATAATATATTAGGTCATTCCAAGACCTAATATAATGGTTTGATGCTCTTTATGTTCCTTGACTAAGCAGATGCCCTTCGGCTCTACTAGCATGAGACAGGACATATGGAGATATTACTGGTGCCCGCTCGACAAATAGATGATGAACGGAAAGATAGTGATGAGTCTAGAACTCTGAAGGAAAACCTGTGTCATATTAAATGATATGTGTTAAAGCCATATTAAGACATGAACAGATGACATGTTTTGGCTGTGATGCCAAGACAATTCTACCCAAAAGGCATCTGAATTCTTTCACAACGAGAACAGTAAAAGTCACTGGTGAGACATATAGAAAGATAATTTACAAGGAAATGTAAAATGATTCGATACAGATATAAAAAATGAATGCATGTAAATCACTGTATCACTATCTTCCCATGGTTCATCGATTTGCCTGGGCACTAGTAACATCTCCATAAGTCCTGTCACAAGCAAGTGTAACTCAAGGGCATCTGCTTGCTCCAGGGACAGGGAAAGCCTCAAACCATTCTTCAGGTTATGGAATTGAGATCCATAATTGTTACTAGTTTTGGCATAACAAATAAATAAAACATGGGTAGCTTGTCAGGCTCTGCCATGTAGGTGGTATAGTCTCATAGAAGGCTCTCATCTTGAGCATTTACTAATGAAACTTAAAGGGGAAAGATCAGGTTTTCACTTGGATGGAGCTCTGAGGAACTATGGAATCTGGATGTTGAGAATAACTGACCGCATGAGGTGTGGGTTGCTCTGGCGCTTGCTAGGCTTACTGGTATCAGTTAGAACCTGTCTAGAACTGTATACAATGTTTAAATGTGAAAGATCTTGGAAAGGACCTTATCCTAAAAAATCAGTGTTATCTAAGAATATCATGCCACTTTGTGGCTGCGCACCAACAGAGCTGTGGGTCTGGCGTGGGTGGGTCTCTCTCCAGGGCAACTGGCATGGGGGTGGAGGAAAGGGCAGAGCCCAAATGTCCACATTGAGTCTGGCCAGCCTGGTCTCTCCCCACACATGAGAGCAAACCCTTGGAGAAATGTTGAACTCAGCCAGGGGCTGGCCGAGTCCCCTACCGGGAGGTCAGCTCCATGGGTTGCTTCCATGTATTCATGTAAATGTGAAAGTTTTTATTTTAACTCATGTAAAGGAACCACGCAGGTACTCCAAACTATTCAAAGGAAAGGCCAGAGAGAACAATCCATGAGAAATAAAGAAATGTTGAGCTGAATCACAAAGAGGAACAAAAAATATTTTCCCCCAAAATAAAGTCAGTCAAGTCACTACTAGGAAGAGAAGAATATATTGATCTATTAGTTACTTACATGTTTGCAAACAGGCGACAAATAGCTCAAAGACAATAAACAAAAGCATAAAGATATGATAGTCAGAAACAGTAGCCTAAGGGAAGCTAGTCTATCACTGAATACAAAATGTTTCTACACAGAAAATGCTAAACAAATAACTACCTGAGATATATATCACAGAATAAAAATGATTTACATGCATTCAAGTTAGCAGAGACTATATAGTCAACCTCTGTTATAAGCAAGTAAAAAAATAAAAAATTCTCAAAAGGTGATATTTTACCTAGGTTAAACACAAGCAGCTAACCTGGCCCAGAGAGAGAGGATGGGTTAAGGTGTGTCTGTTGCACATGGGAAGCCCCTGGTTCAACCACAGGTCTTGATATGGTTCCCCATCACCATCCACAGTAAGCCTGAGCACTGTGGGTAGGGGCCAAGAATACAAAAAAAGAAGGGAGGGAAGGAAGGAAGGAAGGGATGGATGAGGGAGTGAGGGAGGATGGAAGGAAGGGAGGGGGGAGGGAGGATGGAAGGAAGGGAGGGAGGGAGGGAGGGAGTGAGGATGGAAGGAAGGGAGGGTGGTAGGTAGGAGAGAGGATGGAAGAAGGGAGGGAGGTAGGTAGGGAGAGAGGATGGAAGGAAGGAGGGAAGTAGGTAGGGAGAGAGGATGGAAGGAAGGGAGGGAGGTAGGTAGGGAGAGAGGATGGAAGGAAGGGAGGGAGGAAGGAAGGAAGGAGGAAAGAAGGAAGGAAGGGAGGGAGGGGGGGGGGAAGATGGAAGGAAGGAAGGAGGAAAAGAAGGAAGGAAGGAAGGAAGGAAGGAAGGGAGGGAGGGAGGGAGGGAGGGAGGGAGGATGGAAGAAAGGGAGGGAGGGAGGGAGGATGGAGGAAGGAAGGGGGGGAAAGGAGGAAGAAAGGAAGAAAGGAGGAAGGAAGGAAGGAAGAGGAAGGAGGGAAGGAAGGAAGGAAGGAAGGAAGGAGGGAAGGGAGGAAGAGAGGGATGAAGGGAGGAAGAGAGGGAGGAAGGAGGGAAGGAGGAAGGAGGAAGGAGGGAGGGAGAAAGGAGGGAGGGAAGAAGGAAGGGAGGGAGGGAGGAAATGAAGGAAGGAAGGAAGGAGGGAAGGAAGGAAGGAGGGAGGGAAGGCAATCAAGCAAGCAAGCAAGAAAGAAGTGTCCATTATTTCACTGTTCCAATGTTTCTCTTGCCTTCAGTCTACTCTATTTCTGGAAAAGAAAATCTCCATCTAGTCAAACTCCTGAATGAACGCATCTAATTCCTCTCTCATCACTAGCTGGATGCCAACACAAGCAAAGACGATGGTAGCATCAAATTGTGGCCAGCTCAGTGGCTGACTTATGCTCAACTGACCTTCCAGCCTCAGGTTGAATTATTATTTCTCTTAGTTTACTTGATAACACCTCACTAACTTTCAGTTGCTACTGTTCTTAACAATTTTTTTATCATTAACTGGCAACATAGACTTCCTTTGAATAACATGATGAGATCAAATCCCACCAAGTTTGAAACCAATAACTGATATTTAAACAATACAAATATTTGTAGGCCGAGAGACAGTGCAGCAGGGAGGGCACTTTCTCTGCATGTGCCCGCCCAGGTCCGATCCCCAATACCACATACACTCTCCAAACACCACCAGAACTAATTCATGCACACAGAGCCTGGAATGAGCCCTGAGCACTGCCAGGATGTAGACCTCAAACCAAGAAAGACTTTAAAAAGCAGTATATTAAAATTATAACTTAAAATTACTATATTCACACTGGTGAAATAAAAAGATCCACAAAGCACTGTCCTTTCCTTCTGAAGATTTATGGGGCATTGTTATCATCAACCAGAGGATGATTAAACATTAAACAGAAGAGGCTGATTGAACCAAAAGTTCTGAAACTAATCTTCCATCCACTGACTGAGACCCAAGAGCAGGTACTGGGATAATATTCACTTAGCCCTTCGGGCAGATGTAGTGACCCTGTCAGCTCCAGCCTCTTATCAGCTGAGACACCCTCAGTACTCAGGAGCCAGCCAGAAGCCCTCTCAGTGATGCTGTGGGGCCAGATTCCAAGACCCGAGTGTCTCCTGACTTATCACAGAATGACAATCTTCTGTTTTTGCTCAGAGTTTCTCTTTCAAGATTCTGATTCAGCTGCAACAGGGACAGAGCAGGGGCTGCCAGGCCTGGCCTGAAGACATTAGAACCAGTTCCATCAGCAAGGCAGCACCGATTCCTCCAGTGTCATAGAGACCCTGGACAGAGAGGTGCAGGAGCTTGTTACTGGACAAGTCAATCCCAATGCAATCCAGAGTGTTGCAGCCTGGTCGGGTCGGCCTTCAAGTCTCTGTGGGGAATTGCCATACCCTGACCCTAGCATGTGAGCTGTCATTTGCCCCTGCAGCCAGATGCTCCACACATGCTACCATACCAGGGATGGAGCCAAGGTTCTGAAGCTAGAGGCTGACTTCCCAGTGACGTCATCTCATCATGTCTCTCCTATTGGAAGACAACTAGGAGCTGACTTCCTCAGTGACGCCATCGTGTTCTCCTATTGGAAGGAAAATAATCCATTTGGGTAGTAGAGGCATACCCAATCATGCTCAGGAATTACTCTTGCTCTGGGCTCATGAGTTATTCCTTGTGGTCTTAGGAGAATCACTTGCAGTGTTGGGGAGCAAATTGGAAAAGTCAAGCGTAAAACAAGTATCTTAACCTCTTTGCTATCCATCTTGAGCAACTAGAACCCAGCTTTGAACATCAACAGCTACTTGTTTCTCCCAGTGTGTGAGGCAGCAGGGAATGCCCACTGGCCTCCTCAAACATGGAGATATTTGCTTCAAAATTGCCAGCACCAGATCGTACAGATGGCAAGACACTTGCTTTGCATGTGGCTCATCCAGGTTCGATCCCTGACATCCCATATGGTCCCCAGAGCACTACCAGGAATGATCCCTGAGTGCAGACTCCCTGTGAGTCCTGAGCACTGCCAGGTATGGCCCCAAAACCATGAAGAAAAAAAAAGACCAACACTGGCAGCAACAATCAGGACAGCACATCCAAGCCTGAGATACAGCCACAATCTTGTTTTCTAATAAAATCTGTTCTGGGTGTCACAGTGGTCACATAGCACATTTGGTCTCAAACATCCACAGAAAGCTATCATTGCAGGACCAGGCTTCCACTCAGCTTCCAGTTAACTCAAGTCCAGGCACACTCTGAGCCTCACACAATCCTCCTTCTCACATTCCTGATTTCATTCTTTAGTGAACCACACTTCTAGATCAAAATACTAGTAATAGTAGACTTGTGGAATCTACGTGTCCAGCAACAAAAAATGTTGCTGAGTCTTTCTTTCCCAATTAAGTTTCATGACCCATATGTTCAAGTGGTAACCCACTGAAAACAAAAGCTGACTAAAATTTTAATATTTTAAAATTCCTCATTGTTCATAGCTATACATAAACACACAAAAATATTCTATTACTGCCCATCAGTCAATGTGAGTCAGAGAAGTATGTTTCCATTGGGAGTGTCAATGAGCTCCATTTTCCTGCAGAATGATGAGCTTAAAGCTCAAGAAGTTATACCAAATCATATACAGACATATTGAGGAACATTTGGTTTGGAAAAAAGAGAAACTCCTGGGTCTGGAATCCATGTGTACAGTGAGAACTTCTAAAACATGGAAAGATCAGGTAAACTTATTTTCTAATTCCTACAGTATCTACTTCCCAACTATCAGAAGTTGAATTTTAGTCAGTCAGGAGTAAAGTGCCTACCAAGGTGATATTTTTGGTCCAATGCTGATGGTCAAGAAGACAGAGCATTAAATGCTGGGAGGTCACTGACTATACAGACAGAGACTGGCTGCCCTGTGGGTATCATAGAGATAATCACCTCCTATTCTTTTCTTGCCTACTACTTAAATGTGTAGATTCATGGAAATATTTATAGAGGAACACTTTAAAATTGGGACTAAATGTCCACATGAAGCATCACTACCATTGAATCTACTTCTAACCCCCTGGAGCTCCATTTCCTGTAGAAACACTTGCTCTGGCTATTTGGGAAACAGAGGCTGCTAGTTACAGAAGTGTCACCTGATGCCATGTGGTCACAGTACAGCAAATGGAGGTGGCGAACAGGATGGAGCTTCTGTTGATTTGGTTTAACCCTGCTACTGGCTTCAAAAGCGAGTGGCACAAGGACAGGATGAAGATTTATGGCACCAATTATAGTAATCAGGTACATTTACATTATAAATGATACTTGGGAAAGCTCAATTATTGTCATTATGTCTCTAGCCAAAATGTCATTGAATTCACCAGAATGGCTCTCCTGTGTACTGAAAGGGCTTCTGCATTCGCCTCACTCTTTCTGCTTAACTAACAGCTTCCCGGCCAGATTAACCACTATCAAAAAGTGATCATCCGCATAAGCAGCAGCAAATGTTTATAGCTTATTTATTGGCATCTCCCATGCAAAAAAAAAATCTTTATTTCTCTATACTTCTAGCAATAATACATACTTTTATGAAAAACCAATTGCCACAGACTTAGTGATTGCCAGATGCAAGCACCCTGTTAAAAACTCAACACACATTAATAATTATAGGTGACTGTGACAGCAACCATTAAAAGTGATTTTCAGGTACTAACTCCTTTATTGTTCAAAAAAACAAAAAAACAAGAAAACAAATCAACTTTCCCAGTTTTATCAATAGAAAAAATAATTTTAAATCAGTCCTGATATTACAGAACCAGCAACAAACTGGTGATAACATTTTTTTGGAATTTGGGCCACAGTGCTAGAAACCTGATAAAAAAGCAACGGAGAATCCAAACACTTAAGGGATATACCCTATGATCACACTGGAGAGAGACCCAACGCCGTTCCACCAGGGCCCCAAACGGAGTCGCTCATACTGAACACATCAGCAAACCAAAAGGGACCCATGCTCTGTTTCTGGGTTCCATGTGCCCAGAAAGAAAGGCCTTGTCCTGCTCAGCACAGCAACATGGCCAGGTTCCAAGAGTCACAGCAAGCTTCTGCAGCAATCAGCTCAGTGAAATCTGCCTGAGTCTGTTCACTGAGGCCGGTAAAACTCTCTCCCCTTCTCCATCTTCTCAGTGCTCTTTCTGTCCATGTGACTGGACATCACTTGGTTCATGACTCACTGGATACAAGCCTGCTGGAATCAGAAAGCTGGAAGCGCCACACCAGGATACCACTGAGGACGTCCTGGTGTCCTGGGCTCTCCCACACCCTTCACAGCAGAGAAGGGAAGACACCCAACTTGGTTTCCTCAGCCCAGAGGCATCTCTCCCAGACCTCCTCAGGACTGGAATGACCAAGCACTTCCGGGCAAACAGAAGCACACCACAGGGTTTCTAAGTCACTTCCTCATTTGTTTTAATTACAGTGTTCTCAGAGGCAAATATGTGGTTAGCACTGAGGGAATAACACATCAGTGTCATTCAACGCCAGGCCTGGACGCAGACCTAGAGAGCCGTCTGGATCTGGATGGGAAACGCCTCCTCATGCTCTGGAATAAACAGCCTCCACTCTCCTCGCATCTCTAATCACATCCACACACCTTACCTCACCCCAGCACTCCTACTTGGAGACACGCTGCCAGAAAAAAAAGAATGAGATTGTGAAAGGAAAGGTCATGAAGTCCCAGGATCCCCAAGGGGAAGAAAAGATTAATGTAATAGACAATTTGAATTTTCCATTTACTCAAAGTTAATGAAAAACCACTCTTACACTAATATGGAAACTGGATATTAAAAATTAGTATTGCTGAGGCTTATCACCTTAAAATAAATAAATGAAAATACCTAATTTTTGGAAATTGAAAAAAAGTTGCTAAATTTTGGAATACTTATATTTGTTTTTTAATTCTTTTCTATATAAATTCCTTCTAAATAATACCCTCTTCTAAAAACCGTCCTGCCTTTTCAGACACATAATAATATATTCTGTTTTACACAGTACAACTAATACCAGGCTACTCCTAACTGTTTAAACTGTACAGAGTTGTATTACTCATCATTATGAATGAACAGAGTCAATGTATGCCCCCCCATATTCTACATTAAAAGAATCTTTTCCTGGGGATCTGAAAATGGCATGACTGATAGAAAAGATAAGAAAGAGGGTTTGACTATCTAGGCAACGATTAATCTCTAATTCTTCACTTACCTTGTGAAACAATTTCATGTCTCTGGTACTAAAGTAAGGAAGGCAGATCGGTCTACTTGCTGTGTTTAGTGTGTTGGACTCTGGAGGTGGTGGGGAACTCCGGGCTCTACAAGAGATCCTGGTGCTGTTCAGGGCAACGTATTCTGTCAAACCAGGACCACACCAAGGTGTGGCCAAGCACTGAGTTTTAGCCCCTGTCATCTCGCTCTGACTCCCAATGGTTCTTCCTTTATTTTTATTGTTTTGTTTTTTGGGTCACAGCCAACAATGCTCAGGGCTTACTCCTGGCTCTGCACTCAGAAATTACTCCTGGCGGTGGGGACTATAAGGGATACTGGGGATCAAATCCAGGTTGGCCACGTGCAAGGCAAACACCCTAGCTGCTGTACTGTGGCTCTGGCCTGTTGCTCCTTGAGGGAGGTGAATTCTCTTGTACTTTATAGGAGGGTCAGTGGCACCTTCAGACTCTAGATGTCTGTAGAGCTTAGTCACATACATCAAAACACAACTAATCAAAAAGGAAATCTAATGGGTGTCTCTGACACAAAAGCAGAATATGACTGAAGCTGAGAAGCCAGGTCTGCATCTGACCCACAGATCACCTGAGATAACAAGATACGGAGTCAGAGAGCTCGGGCGCCCTGGTTCCTTACTTACTCATATTCCAAATGATGGAGCTGCTGTAAGTACAGTATAAATAGCCATTTCCCAGCAAGGAAGGGCCCCTATTTTACTGAGGAGGCAAAATACAAATTACAGATATGAACAGATACTGTAAAGAAAGGACAGAGTGAATATAGAGGAAGGAAGTGCAAAATGGGTAAGGCGTAATGAAGAAGTAAGGCAGGAGCGAGCGGCACGTCCTGCAGGCTGGAATGGATGAGAAAGGAGAAGGAGGGATATTTGTCTTTATTCCTAAGCTTTTCTTCCACACTTGCATATCCATCACAATAATAAAGTCGTTCTCTAAAATTACCAGAGTGCTTCCTCCTTGTAACCCAACAGATCAGATTCAAACACGGACACTACTATCATTTGTATTCAAGGAAAAGTAGCTAGTCAATCGTCAATCCAAATCTCAGTCTATGACAGTTTAAATTTAATTTTAATAGACAAAAGGCAGCCTTGATTTTCTTATTGATTTTAAAACATCTTGGTGCTGGTGGGGGGCTGGAGGGCAGAGAGGAGACTTAGAATGAATGAGAACACTGCCCTTTCTGACACGTACCAGCAGCAAACAGCTCTAAGCCAGCAGACATCACCTTCCCTGATGGGATCTCTTAGGGCATTTCTGTAGGCTCAGTTAACGAGCCCTTTTATTCCAATGTTTTGTAAAAAATTCCACTGTACTCTATCATTCTATTTACTTCATATATCCTTGAAAAATTCTATTACCTAAGATGTTTTCTTAATCCATCAGAAAACATTATCAGAGTACCTTTACTAAATGTTCTCTTTCTAATTGTAAAGTAAAAGATGCATCAGGATTTGTATTCTTAAGAAAATGCACTTGTCATGATTAAAAAGTAAAACATCACTGGTCTGACAAATTAATCTAATAAGACCTTCTGCTTTACCACCAAACCCACACAATTTGTGACCACTTGTTTTTGCTCTTCCTTGCATTGCTTTAAAAAAAAACTTATTGCTTGCAATCACAATCCTTCAGCAGTGAGTCACCTAAAAAGTGAACATTCCTTGTGCTTCAACTCATTACTGACAAATTAAAAGTAAATTCATCTGAAATATGAGTCTCCAAAGTTTAAACATTTAAAGAAAATTAAAGATTACCTAGACTAGGACCAGAATGATAGTACAACAGGTAGTGAATTTGCCTTGTATGTGAATAACCAGAGTTTGATCCCTGACAACACAAATGGTCCTCTGAGACCACACCTGAGTGCCCACTAAGTCCTAATAAACAAAAACATTCTAAGCACAGAGCCAGGAGTAAGCCCTGAGCACCTCCAGGCATGCCCCACCCCAAGAAAAGCAGAACCCAGTCCATATGGCACTAAAAATAGAACAAGTCAATCCCAAAAAGACTTTGTTCAAGAATCTCATTGGAGCTGGTGGTTAAGAAAAAGCTGGTGGTCAAGAAAAAGCTGGAGATATAGAGTACAGAAAAGCACACAGAAAATCAGAAATGCGGCTACAGCAGAAGCCAATACACACTCTACAGTTGTTGTTCCCATAGAAAGTGAAAAAATCAGTCATGACGGTTAAGTGATGGGACTGTCACAGTCTGTATGAAGTGGAACAACACTGTGATATGGAAGTAGAAGACAAGTACCCCGCTCACCTCAGCAGGGAGTCTTGTTCCAGTCCCCTGGCTGCACCATCAAGCCATGCTCCCACTCCTCAATCATATATCTTACAGGCTGAAAATTCAATGAAATTTGCCTTTACTCTGTGTATGTGTGTGCGCACACACAGACACACACACACACACACAAACACATTCATTCCTGTGCCTTAGGCCGCATCCACTGTGTTCAGTGCTTCTCCTGGTTCTGTGTTCAGGGATCAAACAATTACCTGGCAGTGTTCGGGGGACCGTAAGTGTTCCAGGGATCCAATGTAGGTCATCTGCATGCAAAGCGAGAGCCTTACTCATGGACTGTTTCTCTGGTCCTGCCTCTGCTTTCTGAAGCAAATTTAACAAATACTCATTCATGCTCATTCCTTGTATCAACTCTCCAGTAAACAACACTGTCATTACGATAATAAAGTGAGACAGCACACCTGTACAGTATGAAGAACCACAAATGTAAACTTTCCAGGAAGGTTAAGTTCAGCACACAGTCAAACAGTCACGGTTTAATGCGAGATATTGAAAACATTAGCACTGCTGCTATCTCTTACAGAGAAAACAAGGTTGACAAACACTCATTAAGCCCAAATTTTTCTGGTGTCTAAGATTCAACTCCAGAAGCTAAGTCACATACCTGTAAAACCTGATGCTTCTCTGAGATTCTTCTATCAGTATTTTCATTGCCTTCTTCTCATGGCAGATTTACAATATTCAAGATACACAAAAAGTGACAACATCAAATTACTATAAAGGCATCTAATCCATATTCCCATTTTATTCCCATTTTACTGAGTCACAGACAGGAAAATCCCCATGGATAGCTAAAGCAATCCTCGGGAAAAAGATGATGGGAGGCATCACCTTTCCCAACTTCAAACTGTACTGCAAAACAGTAGTAATTAAAACAGCATGGTATTGGAATAAAAACAGACCTGTGAACCTATGGAATAGAGTTGAGTATCTTGACACTCACCCTCAAACACATGATCAGTTAATCTTTGATAAAGGTCAAAGAGGCCAAAATGGAGTAAGGAATGCCTCTTCAGCAAGTGGTGCGGGGAAAACTGGACAGCTACATGTAAAAAATTGAATTTGGACCATTGTCTAACACCATGCACAAAAAATCAGATAAAAATGGATTAAAGATCTCAAGATCAGACCTGAATCCATTAAGTACATCGAAGAAAATATAGGAAAAACCCTCCATGACATTGAAGCTAAAGACATCTTCAAAGGTGAAACACCACTAATAAAGCAACTAGAAGCAAAGATAAACATATGGGACTACATGAAACTAAAAAGCTTATTCACCTCCAAAGAAACAGTGACCAAGATATAAAGGCAGTCCATAGAATAGGAAAGAATACTCATCAAATACTCATCTGATAAGGGGTTAATATCCATGATATATCAGGCACTGGTAGAACTTTACAAGAAGAAAACAGCCAACCCCATTAAAAAATGGGGAGAAGAAATCACCTCACACCACAGAGATTGGCGCATACCCAAAAGAGCAAAAACAAGTGCTGGAAAAGGGATAGTCATCCATTGTTGGTGGGAATGCTGATTGGTACAGCCTTTTGGAAAACAATATGCACATTCCTCCAAAGACTAGAAACTGAGCTCCCATTTGACCTAGCCATACCACTCCTGAGAATATACTCTGGGAAGCCAAAAACACACAGGGGAAACACCATCTGCACTTTTATTTTCATAGCAGCACTATTCACAGTAGCCAGAATCTGTAAACAAACAGTATGCCAAGAACTGATGACTGGATAAAGAAACTTTGGTACATCTACACAAGGAATATAAGACTGCTGTTAGGAAAAATGAAGTTATGAAATTTGCCTATAAATGAATGGTTATGGAGAGGATCATGTTGAGTGAGATTAGCCAGAAGGAAAAAGACAGATATAGAATGACTGCATTTATTTGCATGACATAATATATCACTATCTTCCCGTTCATCATCTATTTGCTAGAGCGGGCACCAGTAACATCTCCATATGTCCTGTCTCATGCTAGTAGAGCCCAAGGGAATCTGCTTGCTCCAGGAACATAAAGAGCCTCAAACCATTATATTAGGTCATGGGAATGACCTAATATAATTGTTACTGGTATTTGGCATATCAAATACCACATAGGCAGCTTGCCAGGCCTGCCGTGTGGGTGGCATACTCTAGTAGTCACCTCTAAATACAGCATTTATTGATGAACTGCAACAATATATAATATAATAATATATAATATGTATATATAATATACATAAGATATGTATATATAATATATATTTTATATACATATATAATATATATGTATATATATTATATATATAAGGTCAGGCGAAATGTGGATCAGGAGGTCTTGTCAAAGGTGCAAATTATAGAAACATGTTGGAGTCAGAGGTTAGGTAAGACAGAGAAGGGAACAAGGTGCTAACAATTGCTGAAAGGGGTAATAGCAACCTATAACTGAGCATTAAATACAGGCAGAAAGATACTCATGGTAACCTATACGTGTATTACAATATACAATATGTAAGAGAAGGAAGAGAGAAAGAGTGAGAGAAAGAGAAAGAGAGAAAAGATAAAGAACCTGACATAGAGTCAGGCTAGGGAAGGGGAGGGAATCAAGGGCATTGATGGTGAGAAATGGGCACTGGTGGAGGGATGGGTGCTGGAACACTGTATGACCAAAACCCCCCAAAATGAACATCTTTGTTATTATATATCTCACTGTGGTATAATAAAATATTAATTTATAAAATCCCTTATTTATTGAACATGCATTTCATTTTGCATTGTATGATTACTTAACAACAGGAACCTCTGACCTCTTAGAACAATAATTGGGATGAACTGCTGAAAAGCTTTCAGCTTTGCCCTTTTTGGTAGGGCACAGTGGCAGATAAGCAATGAATATTTTTAGCTCTTATGTTTAAAAAATTTGTTGACATGCCAAGAGATAGAAGAGCAGATAAGGTGCTTGCTTTGCACATGGCTGATCAGGCTTCGATTTCCAGAACCCCATGTGGTCCCCTGAGTACTGCAAGGAATGATCCCTGAGTACAAAGTCAGGAGCAAGCCTGAGCACAGCTGGCTATAGACATAAGACAAAAACCAAAAGGTTCATGGGACATTTGTGATAGTTTGAAATAAAAATGTAAAAAACTGTCTTTTAGATTGTAAAAAATACACAAATGACAAACCAAAACATGCATTTGTTGTCTGCATTATTATTATTATTATTAACTTTGCAATATAGAATTAAAATGATTACAATATTAGAAAGTATGATGTTTTATAAACCACTTTCTCCATAACTAGGGTTAGAGAAAAAATTAAGGAAAATGACTTGGATGTTGCTGACCACAGTTTGATCCCTAGTATCACAGGGTCCCCGAGCTCAGCCTATGCAGTTCTGGCATGGCTGGGCACTGTTCAGGATGATTCAAGTGCACAGCTTGTAGATGATGGACAACAAGCAGATGGGGTGATAGTTGCCAATGTCGTGAATGTCTCCCTTCTTGAAGAATAAAACTGTCCTGCTGGTTTTCCAGCGGGTGGGTACCTTGCATTCAGACAGGTAGCCTATGAAGAGCTGAGCCAGTATATTGATAAGTACTGATGGCAGATTCTTCAGGTGTATGGGACTGCCTTTGTCTGGGCCTTGAGCTGTTCGCTTCTTTACCAACGAAATGGCATGTCGGGTTTCAGAAGGGAGAACGTTGGGAACGACATATCCATCCCTTGGAATTTGGTATGTGAGCAAGTGGACATGGCTATCAAAGAGATCAGAGTAGATGTCCTGGATAATCTTCTCCATTGCCTTTCTGGAAGATGTGATAGATCCATCAGGGAGTCAGAGGGAGTCATCTTGGTCTTATAGTTGGTGAAGGACAGGCGGGGCGGTGCAAATGCTTTCCCTGGCTTCCTGCTGCATTGGCCAGTATTTCTGCTCTTCTGTCTTTGAGGTCTTCTTTTATCACTTCTCTACACTGCTTTGCAAGCTTGGACATTACCATTTGGTCGCCTGAGGCTCATGCCTTGCCATGTTGATGAATGAGCTCGAGAGTTTTTGAAGACAGGCCTCCTTTTGTGTCTTTCTCTCTCTAGGCATTCTTCGCACAATCATGGAGGTGCTGAACCAGTCAGTTGTATTCTTCATCAATGTTGTCAATGATGGTATCTTCCCATGTTGCCCGCAATGGTGCCAAAGAGTTCCCAGTTGGTGGTTATTCTGGGAATTCCCTCTTAACCTTTGCAGCCTTTTCTCCCCCATTGCGTGAAGTAGAATTTTGCACAAAGGAGACGGTGGTCCAATCCTGTTTGGAATTTTGGATGACAGCAAGATTGGTCAGGCAAAACCATCGATTGTCTATGATGTGGTCAATTTCATTGTGGAACTGTCCACCAGGAGATTTCCATGTCCAACATTTCGATTCAGCCTTCTGGAACTTTGAGTTCCCATGAATGGTCTTGGTGGACATGATGAACTCCAATGATGTCGTACTTGATCTTTTGCGCTTGCACCATCAAGTCCTTGACATATGCTTCCGATGCCAGCGTCGTGCATTGAAAGTAGAGACAGTCATTTTAGTCCTTCTTAGTTTTGGCAGCCTAGTTTGACCCTGAAATTTTATCAGACACTCATTGTTTGTCCTTCTTAGTGCTGCCGTATTAAGGCATTAATATGTATTAATACAGTAGTAATCAAAGTTCTTTGCGGCCGTGTGGTTCATCAATAAATGCTGTATTTAGAGGTGACTACAAGAGTATGTCACCTGCACAGCATGCCTGGCAAGCTGCCTGTGTCGTATTTGATATGCCAAATATCAGTAACAATTATATTGCGTCATTCCTATGACCTAATATAATAGTTTGTGTGGCTCTTTATGTTCCTAGAGCGAGCAGATGCCCTTGGGCATATACTAGCATGACAGGACATATGGAGATGTTACTGGAGCCTGCTCAAGCAAAATTGATGATGAGAACGGGAAGATAGTGATTTTTAGTGATAGTGAATCAAAGTTCCCACAAATATAATGACATTTCACTTCACTTGTATCACTTGTCTTCCCATTGTTCATCAATATGCTCGAGCAGGCACCAGTAACATCTCCATATCCTGTCACATGCTAGTGTAGTCCAAGGGCATCTGCTCACCCCAGGAACATAAAGAGCCTCTAATCATTCCATCAGGTCATGGGAATGAGGTCTATAATTGATATTTGATAATGACATAATAAAAATAAGTTTATTGTAATATCTGATTCAAAGTCAGGGTAGGAAAGGAGAGGTTCCCTAAATGAATATTTTAATATTATAATTGAGAGAGAAAGTGCATTTTCAGAATATCATGTTAACAAATGTAATGTCTGAAAGTAACCTGCAATTATAATATGCTATTTTATTTCTGATTTTCTACTTTTACTAAAATGAATTCGTATTAAGTTAGGTTTTGGACAGCTGCCACCCATACTAAAATGAACAGTAATTAAACTTGTTATTAGTGTCTTAAAGAGCCTGCTAATGTTACTCATTAAATGCTCGATAGATTGTTTTTCAGCTCGTGTTCCATGGTGGCTGGATTTTATGGCATAAATGCTGGACTGAAAGTTGGCAAATGACATGGACTGCCCTCCCCAAATACTCATGGAAGTGAAATGTGTACCCAGAGGCCAGCTGGGTGAGCAAAGGCTGGCAACTTAACGAAACCAAAAATGTCTGTTCACAGAAACTGATTTTAAGTTTGTGTAAATGGCCTCACTTCTATAAGTGTGATGAGGCGATTTCACACTTGGCAGCGGTGATTAAACACCATGGGTCTGCTGCTGCCATCAAGGGACAACGACTCTACTTTCTATCCTCACAGC
>JAJIBD010012272.1:0-43963 GCA_021461705.1 Cryptotis parvus
CTCTCTCCTCTTCCTTTCCCTCTCCCTCTTTCCCTCTACCCCTCTCCCTATGCTCTCAGGAGCTCCCAAGCTCTTACTTTAACCAAGTACTTCCAGGCCTCTCCTGACCCAGCGGCCGTAGTGCAGACCTGCTGCCGAAGCGTAGGCCCTTTATCCTTCGTCACTGAGCAGCCGCTCCTCTCAATTCTGGACTAAAGCCTCCTACAACCATAAGTAGCAAGTCCAAGCGTGACGGCTGCTTCTTCCCTCGGGGCCCTCAGCAGCCAGTTCCGCTGGCTAAAGAAAAGGGTTTGTCCAGGGCTGGGAGCTAGTGCAGAGAGCAGGGCGTGCTCCAGGCTAGGCTGTTACCTACCACCCGGTCCAGCACTGCCTGTGGTGCAGCCTGAGCATACTGACCTGGAGACCCCAGCTATGCCTGCTGGACTGGAGAGGTATGTGTGTAGGGAAAGGACAGGTCAGGAAGGGACGGGCTCTCAAAGGTCCACATCCCCGCCCTTGCATTGACCACCTGTCTGATTGACCAAGAATCACTAGTAGAGCCCTAACTTTAACACCACTAGACATTACACATGCATGCACGCGCACACACACATACACAAACACACACACACACACACCACTAGCAGTAAGTTTCTCTTCCTTGGACCATGCCCCAGCAGCCTGACCCCCCAGACCCTATAAACCACCAGGACATCAACATCTCAGAGGTGCTTCAAACACCCCAGCTCCCATGTGGGCTCAACCCCAAATTTCTAAAATGTGGGTCATGTGTTCACAGAAGGTCATGTAGCTCAATGTCAAGGTTATTGTGGAAAAATCAGTACAAATTTGTTCTAGAACAAAGTTGCTGGAGGGGTGGGCAGGGGCACAGCAGGAAGTGCTCAGGGCGTACTCCTGAGACCATGCGGGTGCTGGGAATAGAACCCAGGTTGGCTGCATGCAAGGCAGATGCCCTCCCCACTGTGCTATCGCTCCAACCCCAGAACAAAGTTCTTTATGATTTATAACCAGTAAGTGCTTGGCATCTGTACTACAGATACTGAATGTATTAAAAAAAAAATACTCCGGCACAAAGAGGGTAGTGAGTGGGGAACAGTTTAAGAACTCTTGCTTGGGGCCAGAGCCATAATACAGCAGGTAGGGCATTTTGCCTTTCACACAGCCCACTCACGTGTTCAATCCCAGCATCCCATATGGTCCCCAAGCACCACCAGGACTATTTCTTGGAGTGCAGAGCCAGGAGTAATGCCAGAACACTGCCAGGTGTGACCAAAAGCCCAAAAAAATTAAAAAGAAAACCTTTCTCTGAGACTTCAAAGCTTCATTGGGTCTCGGGTCTCGAAGACCTGTGGAATACCAACACCGCGGGGCTTAGGGGTTTGTGAGCGGGGGCACAGAGAGCCCCTAAAGCTCTCTGTGCCCCTCTGTGCTCTCAGGAAGGTCTGAGAGCTCTACAGAGATCATCCTTTCAAAGGGTTGGATGGCTCCAGCCCACTGATAAACAGGCCTCGGAGCTCCAGTCAACTCAACAATACCTTGAACCGGGTCACCAGGTAATTGGCAGTTTCAGAGACTCAGTGCCCACAAAAAGACGAAAGCTTCCCCAAAGAGCCGTTCTCAGAGCCGTGGGAAACCTCCTGAGTGAAGAGGAAGGGAAAATAAAAACACAGGTTCAGGGCTGGTGTCAACAAATGTGATTCCATCAGTGACCACGTCGCAGCTGATGCCTTTTCGTAGACACAGACAAAGCTTTCTGGAAGGAAGATGTTTCTGCTCACATTTGCCTCCTGGAGACACTCAGGAAGAGCCTGGTTTTGTCAGTTTAAAATATTAACTATAAAAACAAAGATGAATCCGATGCCGAGATTTATGGTTTTCATCCGAGAGCTCCAATAAAACCGTGGCAACAAATGAATCCAAAGTTGAGGATGGATAAAAGCCTCGAGCCAATTAAAACTAAATGGGGGAAGAGATTTAAGTCTGAAAATGCAAGATAAGGGCTGACAATTATCCTCGATCTAAACCGCCGCACTACGGCTCCTGTTCTGGTTGGTTTGATGGAGTTTTAATTACCACAGCCAGCATTTGACTCTAGTTAGGAAAAATAAAATAAGAACATGAAATTGACCATAAAGAAAAGTCCAGCACCCCCCCACTCCATAATTCAGAGAGACACGTCCTTCATCCCTTCCTCTTTGCCCACTCACAGAAACAGCAGCCCCACGTCATTAAAACCAGGGGCATCAATTACGGCAGGGGACCAGCACCGTCTCCTGATCTGTGTTTACCTCATCTAAATTCTCGGCTGAAACTGGAAATGTTTAGCTTTGCCTCATTTACATTGTTAATAGTCTTGCACTAGATTAGCAGGAAACAGATGAGAGTGTGACAAGGAGCTTAAAAGTCTTGGCAAAACCGGCCTCCTGAGAAGAAATACCAGCTTCCCCCTCAGTCCTCCAGCCAACAGGACCTGGGATGAGAGGGTATTAAAGGGGGTTCCACCTCCAGCACCCCTGAAGACCAAGGGCCCCAACAGCCACCCACAGCCCCATACCCAGTACTGTTGCTAGACTCTTCCAGGCTCCTAACTCCCTCCAAGGATTTCACACTTCTCTGTCTTCAGAGCAAAAGGCAGCTGGTGTGAATGAGGTGAGGGTTTCTGGGTCTGGGGTTCCTGCCCCCATGGGGAAATCTCAGCAGCAGTCTTAGGAGAGAAGCAACAAATGAACTTGTCAATCCTCCCTCTTGGGGTAGGAGCCAGAAACTCACAAACCCATGTGTTTCCCAGGAAGGGCCAGGTGGCAGCTCCCGGCTCTCTCTTTGTATTCTAATTGAAGTTTCCAGAAGTATTCACAAATTAGAGCTGTGTTTGCAACAGATGCAGAGAGCAGCTGACACAATTCTGCAATATTAAATCACCTTCCCCTTAAATGTGTGTTTTGAGTGGGGCCCAGTGCTTACACAGTTACTGTAATGCAGCAGTGTGGCTTCTACATTCAAAATACCTTCAAAATATCGACACTTTCAAAAACTCAGCTTTAGTTGCTTCTTTTGTTTCTTTGTATGGGGGCCTCCTCAGCAGTGCTCAGGGATGACTCACGGCTCTGCACTCAGGGATCACTCCTGTTGGTGCCCGGGGACGCTATGGGATGCTGGGGATTAAATGCATACAAGGCAAGAGTCCAACATGCTGTACTATTGCTCCAGCGCCTTCAGCTCCAACGTTTTAACATAGATACAGGCCTCCAATACCGCAGGGCTGTTGGAGAATAAATAACAATTCCTCCCTCTGACTCAGCTCCCAAACACCAGACATGAAGCCAAAAGAAGCAGAGTGGAAAGGCAGAGCTTTGGGGCTCAAAGAACTCCCGAGTTCTGTGAATTCTGCTTTGGCCTCTTGCATACACCCCAGTCTTATAGCCCAGTGCCGGATAACTGAGAAACACCAGCACCACGCCAGCCAAAAGGATCCCAAAGTAACATCTGTGTCGGGAGCAGCCTGGGTCCGTAACCAACCCAACCTGACCAAATAGTGAACGGTCTCATGGGGCACCTAAACTTGCCCCCACGAGGCCGGGTGATGCTCAGAGTCTGCGTGCTGCCCTCCTTCTCCAGTGCACCGACAGGGTGATGGACTGCAGAATCGGGAGATCAGGTACAGGCTGGAATGTCCATAAACATGGAGGGCAGTGGTCAACAGGACACAACCGGAGAACCCAGACTTCTCTTTCCTCTCTATGCAGCCTGGGGCACCTCCATGCCCCCTGGCATGCACACACAGCAGCACGTGCACACACACACACACACACACACACACACACATACAATGATATGATCCCCATCCCAAAGGCAGAGAGAGGAGAGGCTGGAGTAGCAGCAGCACAGGACGACAATGGCAGGAAAGGCCCAGTGCAGCGAGACTTGAGCAAATCCCCAACAGGATGCTCTAAAGACAAACAAACCCCATCCACAGTATAACGAGCTGTGAGCACTAAACACCAAGAAAGCATCTTGGAGGGAGGGAGAGAAACAGTGCCTGGCTCTCCTTCCCTGGGGGCCAGGGGACTGACAGCACATTCCTCATCGGGAACTCGGAGCCCAAGAATTCCACAACCCTTCTCGAGTGCCCAATGAACTGTCAGCCCAGAGATCCAGTCGAACATCATCTAGGAAGAAATATGAGCTCACGAGTCTCCGATGAATGAAAACTAAGAAGCGGTCACTGGAAGTCTTATCTTAAAAGGTAAAAAGGCTGGAGGAACAGTGGGAACCGAAAATGATCCCTGGGTGGCTGGCGTGAAGGCAAGGGAAGATGAATGAGAGATCAGAGAGGATTTTCTGAACAGTGAAGGTTCTGGGAGATATGAGAGAAGCGGACATGTACCATAAGACACCCACAAGAACTCAGAACATCCACGCCAAGAGTCAAAGAGCGCTCATGTCAACCACGGGCAGAGGGAATGATGGTATGTCCATGCAGGTCCCCTGATTACAGCAAATGGACCACATGGACACTGAGATGTGTGTCTTTGACACCAGGAGGAAGGAGGTGAAAGGAACTCTCTGTACTTTCTGCTCAATTTGCTCTGAATTAAAACGCTCCAAAAACAAGTTATGTGAGAGGGGAATTTTTGAAAATAGAAATTTCTCTAAATAGAAAAGAAAAACAAAAAGTCGAGGGTCTAGGGGACATGGTATGCAGAACAGAGGTAAATCTAACAGGCTTTCCCGCTTGAACCACACCCTGGGCCATCTCCCTCTCCAAAAAAACAATCATCCAGGGCAGAAGAGATAAACAGCAGGTCAGGAGCTTGCCTTGCGTGTGGCTGACCAGGGTTCCATTCTCAGGGAGTGACCCCTGAGCACAGACCCAGGAGTCAGCCCTGAGCAGTGTCCGTGGGATCCTACAAGCACAATAATCATCATCTGTTGGGGCTCAGCGAGTCCCCAACAGATTCTGCATTTCAGCAGGGTCCCTGGCTATGTTCAGGCCAACAACCATCCCATGCCCCCCCAGCCCCAACACACACACACACACACACACACACACACACACACATTCAAGTCGGCTAGAGATAGACACTTTACAAAAGGTTGGTGAAGGGAGTTAAAGGACCTTAGTCCTGAAACAATGTGGAAAAAATCTTCCTTCCCAAGGCAAACTTCTAGCTGACCTCCCCAGAGATGGATCATGCCCTGGGGCTACAGGCCTGCCTAGGACAAAGGTAGAATCCTGACAAGTTGTTTTCTCCTTTCCTTAGCTGGTAAACAATCATCTTAATAATATTTCTAGTGATTTTGTATAAACACAGTAAGAGATACAGACATTTGTCTCCACCCAGGATTAAGCTTATAGGGAGGCTTTCCTTGGGACCTCTCGCCATATATCCCAGACTATATTCCTCTGTCCAGGTGGGTTTATCACAGGGTCCTTTTAATTGACTTCTTGTATTTGGGTCATGGCAGAGTTTGTTCCATGACCTTACTCTTAGCTTATTTTATTGCTCAGAACATTTAGTCTGTCCGATGTCAAGGCCAGGGTAGTTTACTCACAGCTTGCCCTGGGTCCATCCAGTCCAGCAATGGGGCTGTAAGGAATTAGAATCAATCTACAGGAAATTGAAGTTTTAAGTTAGAAAATATGACAGATGTCTAGGAGTAACTAATTCAGAGTTAATTACCTCCTATATCACAAATGCACAGCTTCACTGTCTTCCTGTGTCTATACAAAAATCCTTGACCTAGCATAAGAATATGTAAAAGGCATACAGGAAAGAGAGAAGCAAGCTTTCACTTACAATATAAAACCCAGGGCTGGCAAGTAGGAGACAGAGGGCAGTGAGTAAAGGGTCATCCAACAGTCATCTACAGTTGAGTTTTCTGGACAGACTCAGCCTCGAGGAAGGTACAGCCTAATATCTATGGTCATAGGCCCAAGCACAGAGGGCAATTGGCTGTAATGATAAGACCACGCATGGGAGAGAGCGTGGCCTGGCTCCTAGTGGACCTGAGTCTCTGCTAGTTCTCAGATCTGCTGCTTGCATCAGCTCCTTTCGAGGCCATCATGACCTAGCCCACACATGCGAGAATTTAGAGAGATCACACCTCTAAATTGCCAGGTGTAATGCCTGGCACCCAGGAGAGCTGTAAATCATGCCTGTCCCTGTCTCATCAGGGCACTGTCTCTGGATTACGAACTTCAAAACACCTTCCTGTGCGTTCTCCTCCTCAGGTAAACCACGTTAGTAGCGGAGTTAGACTGCCCTGGGAATAGTTAGGGGAAGCATAATCCGCGTTGCAGATGGGGAGCTGGCTGCCCCCTGCAGGGTTCTCGAGGAATGCTTGCGAACTGACAAATGTATTGTCAGAGCATAAAATCACAGCAATGAAAAGGGATAAGAGCATAAGAAGGTAATTTGGAATCAGCACGAGATAATGACTCGACTTCAATAAATGTTTTTTTCCTCTCAAGAAGCAGCAGCGAAGGGTTCTGGGGTGGTTTGGAAAGAAAACATCAGCTTCTTGTTAGCTGCGCTGGCTTCTGTGAACACCAACACGCAAAGGTAGGGGGCTGGCCGGCAGAATCACTGAATGGGAGCCCAACACTGCAGGAATGGGGGCAGGGAGCTGAGTATATGGCCGTCTGTGGCTACCTTGTCCCATATGCCCAGTGTCAGGGGCAGTTGGGGGTGCAGGGAGGCTCCCCAAGCCCCAGCTCTGACATCTTAGGCTAGTCAACACATCAGTCAGCATCAAGAAGGTTTGTGAAGAAAACCCCATAGAATAACACGAAGTTCAGCGGGGTGGGGGTGGGGGGGGTGGGGGAAACTACAAGGGTGCACACGCAGATGATCTCCCACAAATGACACTCTAATGGGGGAGGGGGAGGGCACTGAGGAGTGGGCGACAGGCACTTGTCCTTGACCTGCCGAATCCCCACTGCTCTCAGCCCAAAATAGTCACCCAGAGGGGGTATGGAGCAGACGACTCCAGGAATCTTGGGGTGCCCCTCATTTGAGCACCTTTATCAGGAAAACCCAAGCTAGAACCCTTGCTAGAACTCTTGCTGCTGTGAAGACATTTCTCTCTGCCACCCTGCGGGGCCAGGGGGTACCCCATGGTTTTGCTTTGTTGATTTGGAATTTTTCATCACACCCAGCAGCTCAAGACTTCCGCCTGGCTCTGAGCTCTGGATTCACTCCTGGTGGGGACCATATGGGGTGTCAGGATTGAACCCAGGTTGGCTGCATGCAAGGCAAATGCCGCCCCACTGTACTATCGACCCAGCCCCCAGGTACCATGTTTCATTTATTTACTTTTTAGTGGTGGTTCTAAGGCCCAAACCCAGACATGTGCTTTACCACTGAACCACATCTCCACCCATGACCCCTGTTTTCCGGAGAGAAACAGAGACATACATGTCAAATAGTGAGGGGTTGGGCGGGGTGGGAGGGGCTGGAGGGGTTGGGAGGGATGGGGTGCAGGCCCCTTTCTATCAAGAAAGCCTGGACCACACAACCAACCTGAAGGTTTACTGAGACTATCCCAGCATGCTAACAAATGGGTTTGGAAAAACCAAATGTTTGGAGCACAGAGAGAGCTGGAGCTCAGCTTTGCATGGGGAACCCCAACTTCCATCCCCAGCCCTGCCTGGTCCCCCAGCACCACCCGGAGCTGCTGAACACCACCAAAGTGCAACCTCCAAAACAAACAAGTGAGGTTCCCCCAGCCGGGAGCAAGCAAGGAGAGTTCAGGCAGAAGAGCCCCAACGCAAAGGCAGTTAAGGGGTGAAATCAGGAACTGGGGGGGCTGTTCCTCAAATCATGACAGTTCCAGACTCACATAAGGCGCCGGTTCTGCCACAGAGTGTTTCATGCCCACGTTCCACAAAACCACGAACTGCACACAAAACTGCACATTGCAGCATCCCCGGCCCTCCACAGGCTTGCCTGAAGTTTTTCGCAAAATGAGCCCCTGTACAGTAGTCATCAGTTGGTCCTTGATGGTTGACTCCTGAGAGGGTAGAGAGCCCCAGAGGACGGTCCTATAGAGTCACGGGAAGGAAGAACGGGACAGAGAGACGGACGCCATTTCTTACTGTCACTCACCCCACAAACCCACCCTTCGTCTGAAGAAATGGACGACTAGAACTATCAGAATCTGTCCGGACCGCGAGGCATCATCCCTGACCTGTGTATGCACGCCAAGACCAGAGCCGCAGCAGAAGGCCAGAAAAACCTCCCTCCAGAACAGAGAAAACCCAGACAAGACAGCGGTGAGTCACGCAGGCCCGCAACAGGTGCCACTGCGTGAAAAGAACCAGCCCACATGCCACTACATGTGTGTCCCTGCGTGGACATGGGACAGTGATGCTGACTCTCCTACTGGACCTGAGAAAAGGGATAGAGGAGAGCAAAGGACAGTGTCCACTGTGCTGCTTTGTCATTGATCTTTTGCTTTTGGCTCACACGGTGATGCTCAGGACTTACTCCTGGGGTGCCCAGGGGCCCATGGGATGCTGGGGATGGGCCCAGGCCGGCCTCCGTACCTGCAGCACTATTGCTCCGCCCCTCATTGTCATTTCTCAAAGTGCTTTTTTAGGTGTCACTGAAATAACCCTGTGGTTGCGTGAAAAGTGCTGCTTTGAGGTGACAGCCCACAGGTTTGCCACAGTGCGGTGCAATGACCTTTCCCAAGGTCACCCCAGGGTTCAAAACTTCTGTGAAATGGCCACATGACCTCCAGAGCACATTCCCACCTAGACAGAGAGTAGGCCTGGCTTTCCTTCTTTCCACCCCACTGTGAGTTATCCCAAGTATCTCATTGGACGAATGACCTGCAGGCCTACCACCCAGGAACCAGGAAAGGGTAAGTTTCTGTCCCGCCCAGCCCACTGCTGCTAAAACGCCCTGGGGTGAGGGGTTCCATCACACCTCTGACCCCCAACCTCAAACACACACATTCTCTTACACCAAGCTACAGAGTCGCAGCCAGGGACGGCCTCCACCGCCTCCCCCAAGACTTCACTTGCACTCCACAGTCTCACTTCCTGCCGGAAACCAGCTGCAATGGCCCAGAGATGGCGACCAGACCAGCTCGTCAAAGTGGGGGCGTTGCCTACTGTCTGGCTTCCTCGGTTCTAAGATTTCTGTGACCAACTGGTACCGCTGCTTTTCAGGGATCCTTTATTTGGGCTAGGGGTTGCCCCAGGATATCCTACGTCTGGATGAAGTCCTTGAGCTGAGCCTCCAGGAGGTCTGGGGCTGGGGTAGCCCCTCGCAGCAGTTTCTGGCCACAAGAAACCCAGGAGGGGAAGACAGGTCCACAGCCTAGCCCCAGGGGCTTGAGGGAAGTGAGCAATAGGTGTGAGGGCAGCAGCTGCCCTGAGCACCCCTGGGGAGCAGAGTTCCCAGCACCCCTGCAAAAGTTTTGAGACCCTGGTTTAATGACCCACCCTCTGTGCTTGTCCTTCAAGACTTTGATCCCTTCCTGCATAAGGAATGACAAGAGTAGAATATAATCAGGGGCCTGAGGGGTCCCTAGGAGAAAGAAATAAATCGAAGCAGGGCCCAGAGTCACGGAGACCCTGGCAGGGAATATGGCAAGTCTGTCTTTCTGGGAAAGTTCTCATTTGTCGTTTGTCAGTGCGTCATGAACTTTGACACTGGGCTTCTCTTCTCCGCTCAGACACGTGATGATCTGACACGGTGCCAAGCTTTCTGTGACCTGTTTTCCCAAACCCACTGGCACACTTGTTAGGGAAAGAAATGGTGCCTCTGGGCTCTCATCCCTAAGACTTTGCAGATCCTGGGGTAGAATCGGCTGCTCTTTGGTTCTCTCTTTCCTGTGTCTGAGGTGCATGACCGGAGGGCTGGGTGACACCTGGCATTATTCCACAGCCACAGGATGGGGGCGCCAGCCCAGAGAACCTACAGACATCTTTGAGTGCACCTGACCCACCCACCTGCTCCCTTTCCCAGGAAACTATCTGGTGCACCCAGAGATGGGTGCTGAGGTGAGGAAAGAGGCCAGGCTGTCTCCGAGGCTCCTGCTCCAGTTCATTTTCTTCTTCTAAAATTTCTTTTCTAGGGGCCAGAGTGATAGTGGGTAGGGCATTTGCCTTGCATGCGGCCAACCTGGGTTCCTGGCAACCCATATGGTCCCCTGAGCACCACCAGGAGTAACCCCTGAGCACTGACGGGTGTGACCCAAAAAGCAAAAACTAAAAGTAAACTTTCTTTCCTAAGGGCCACTCCTGGGTTCTGCTCTTCTGACCTGAGAAGTCTGTGCTAGGACCCATTTGTGCTGGGGCCCTCCTGAGGCCACACCCAGCAGTGCTCAGCGGAGCCACCTGGTGCTTGGGGCTGAACTCGGGGCTCTGCATGTGCAAGATTGTGCTCTACCCTCTCAGAGCTACACATTGGCCTTCAGTGAATTTTCTCTGATAATTCCCTTCCCTTCACAAAGTATGTCCCCCAGGGCCAGAGTGACAGGGCAGCTGGTAGGGCCCTTGCATTGCACATGGCCGACCTGGGTTCTATCCCTGGCACCCCTATGGTGTCCTAAGCCCCACCAGGAGGGATCCCTGAGCCTCTCTAGGAGTGGTCCACAAACAAACAACAACCAAAAGAGACAGACACCTCTGGGGGAGGGAACAATAGTAATGTGGGTAACTCCTGAGCATTGACAGAAACCTCTGGGGAGGGAACAATAGTAATGTGGGTAACCCCTGAGCATTGCTGGGTATAGCCCCCAAACCAGGCAGAACAAAAACAAAGTATTTCCCCTGTCTTCTGTATATGGGAAAGACTAGGGCAGTGGAAAAATGCACAGAACAAAAACACGTCGAAGGCAGGCCAGACTGCCTCCTGTTGAGGGCAAGCTCGAGGTGGATCAGTGCTGATGGCCATTCTCCACGAAGCCTGAGAGCTGCATGGCGAGGGGGCTAGGACGGGGAGGGGAGGGACGGGATGCTGGATGGTTGGGGGGAGCTAGATGGTGAGGGGGAGCTGACAGCAAGGGGGGGGCTGACAGTGGGGGAGCGGGGGAGCTGATGGCGAGGGGGATCGCTGTGACCACCTTCTCAGTGGTAGGGGATGAGGAAGTAGGAACAGGAGTAAAATGATCATCCAGGTTCTCTGGATTGTGTTTTATCTAGCCTGTGCCATCTCAGACAAAAGGCTAAACCCCAAGCTATGCCTAAGGGGGTATGGGGGTCACAGAGTCATATAAGTACTTCAGGGGCACAGCCATCACTCTATCATCTGACCCCAGAAACAGACACATTTCCAAAGGCAACAAGAACACAGGACCCTGTCAGAGACCACAGGTTCCAACTGTCACTCTGCTTGGCTAACCAGAAAAGGAACTTCTTTGAGAAAAGAAACAACTTCCACTTCCGGGTTGGTTTAAAAAAAAAAAAAAAAACCTTTGAGGGCTGGAGCGATAGTACAGTGGGGTGAATGCTTGCCTTACAAGGATGACTTGGTTCAATCCTGGTATCCATAGGGTCCCCTGAACCCTAGCAGGAGTGATCCCTGAGTGCAGAGTCAGGAGTAAGCCCTGAGCACTGTTGGGTATGACCCAGAAGCAAAATTAATTCATTAACTATAAAATTTGTTTGTACTTGAACAGAATGTGTTGAGGACCACGTCAGAGGTGCTCAGGGCTATTCCATTCTCTGTCCACCACCACTCCTGGTGGTGCTCAGGAGACTATTTGGGGTACCTGGATTTGCGGCAGAATCCGGTCAGAGTGACAGTACAGCAGGTAGGACACTGGCCTTGCAAGGGGCTATATCCCCATTATCTCTATGGTCCTCTGAGCCCCACCAGGCGTGATGCCTGGAGCACAGAGCCAGGAGTCAGCCTTGAGCATCATCGAGTCTGGCCCCCAAACCAAAACAAACTGGGGCCAGCCGTATGCAAAGTTGAGAGCCTGAGCCTCCGGCCCTTCGAGCTCCATTTTCAGGTGAACAAACAAGGAGAACGGGAAGGACTGATCAATAAGCACCAGCTGATGGTCCAATCTCGAGCCACCCCGCACTCTGAGCACTGAAGGGCGTTTCCCAGGGACCCAATCACAGCAGCATCCCTGGAACACCCCACCTGCTTGCTGACAGAGCAGTCCCGGCTCGAGTCTGACCAGACTCCACTGAGCCAAGTGCCTGTGAACTAAACCGTGTTTTCTAAGAGTTAGAACTCAAGGGGTGGGGGACAGACATGGATATCCCAAATTTCCAAAGAGCACAGCTTTGAGCATTTTTATTTTTGTCTTGGGGCCACATCGGCAGTGTTCAGGGCTTACTCCTGAATCTGAACTCAGGGATCACTCCTGGCGGTGCTCAGGGGACCATATGGGATTCTGGGGATCAAACCCAGGTCAACAACATGCAAGGCAAGCACCCTCCCTGTCGGGTGCTCCGCCGGGGTCCCCGACAGTGCCGGGAAGCGAGTTCCCTTCTACCTCCGAAGCAGGCGAGGAATGGATGAACACTCAGGAGTCCGATGCGGTTTTAAAAGACTTTACTTATCACAGGTTCAGGCATACAAATCAGCAAAAGGAAAAACCCGATGCTTAGGATTCCAGGCTAGAACCCCAGCCACGTGTAGGCCAAGATGGCGACCACCACGTGTGAAACTTCCAAGGGAATAAACGCTCACAAGGCGAGATCCCACCGGGAAGAAGAAGCCGGGAGAGCGGGAACCGGCAAGTTTATACCCCCCCAACTCAGACCTTCCTCCCATTGTTATGGAAAGCAGGGAGGGTCCAATGCCCTCAGGTAACCCCTCCCTGCATCTCACCTAGGGCCTTTACTGTGCTAATGTTTTGAGCCGTGAAGGCCTTTGAAATGTAGAGAAGGGGGTTTCTGAGATGGCTTGTCACTGTACCAAGGACCAACACCAATGCCAGTTAAATATTTCTCCAAGCCTTCACAAGTCTCCTCTACTTCATTGTAGTTTTATATTTTATCAGGGAGCCATGCTTGTTTGTTTGGAAGCAAACAGCATTTCTCTCTGGTCTAATTACTTAGGTGTCCTTACGTGGCCAGGCTAATATGCTGGTAAGATCTAGCTAGTCCCACGATGATTGTGATAGCATGGGAGAATATTTATACCAGCTAGTACAGCATACATGGTCAGATAAACTGCCACATTTAGACTACCCCCTTATCTACAGAGTGATTTGCGGGAGGCAATCCAGAGCAGATGCAGCGGCCCTTAGGAGTCCTGCAACACCTCCCCACTGTGCTATCAACTCCAGACCCAACTTTGAGCATTTTTGCAGATTCTTTATTCCCAAATTCTCAAAGCATACATGCGTGTCTTTCTTCTCTCCAGCATGATAGAGAAAAATGAGAGTCACAAAGTCCTCAAGAACATTCAATAGCCCAATCCCTCAGCAAGAACAAAACAAAACAATGCAGGAATCACACTCAACCATCCTTGAATCCCGGCTCCCACCCCTCCTCGGACACCCTGAAACATCTCTTTAAGTTCAAGGTCACGCAAAGCAAAGCAGACTCCCAAACCGGATCCGAACACAAGGGACACTCAAGTCCCTCAGAGGGTAAACCGGGGTGGGCCACGACTCCTGAGCTGATGAGACAAAGGCCATTCCTGGCCTTCCGTGGTGATAGCAGCCGAGAGGTATTTATCTTTGCAACTTGGCTATAAATCTAAAATTATTCCAGACTGCATTCAAAAGTTTATTTATTTACACAGCAAGGGAAAAAAATAAAATCAAACAGCTCCATCAAGCTCGCTGTGCCAAAGGGCCTTTGGCGTTGGAGGCAGGGGAAAAGCTGAGGGAGGATCATTCTCTCTCTCTCTCTCTCTCTCTCTCTCTCTCTCTCTCTCTCTCTCTCTCTCTCTCTTTCCCAGCAATAGAGTGAAGGGCAAAATTGCTTCAGCCCTTGAGTAAGGATGGAGCCAAGACAATGGCTCCCTCGGCCCCCTCAAGATAACTGGGGCGTGGCGCGGGGGGAGAACTCCCGGGTGCAAGGGTCTGCACCCTCTCCTCGGTCTTCCTCTGCTCCTACGCCTCTTCTAAAATGGAACAATGAGACCCTTCGGGGACGGGGAGAGGGATGGTGGGTGACAACCCTTGGTGCCACCAGGACTGACTGGGCAAGGAATGTTTCTAGATGGTTCCTCTGGCTGGGCACCAAGGGTCCCTCATGGCTGCTGGGGTCAGCGCCTGCAGAGTGGGAGTTGGTCACTGAGCCCACCTTTTGAGAGAGCAGCTAGTTGCTGCGGGGTTCAGCAAGCCTGTGTGGAGGCTCAGCGGGCTCTGGTACAGGTTTATACAGAACCAGGGAGCCAGTAAGGCCCACCAGGTTCTATGTTCTCAAAGTGAGAAGTTCACGGTGAGACAAGAGTGGTCATGTCAGCCCACCTGGATCCACTTCCTGCTCCTCTGGGCTTGAACTCACTCCACACTGACTCACCACCTTCTGCACAGAGGAAATTCCTACATTAACGAGACGTTGTTATGGCGGGGAGCTGGGTCCGCCTTCCTGGCATTGTCTGGTCTTGTGGGATGGAGAATGGTAGGTGAAAGCCCAGCTCTCTGAAGGTCTCGAGGAGTCTCTGAACGCTGCGCCAGCTTCAGCCCTAGAAGACACTGTCTGAACACGCCTGGCCTGACATTTCCATGTCCACTCCTTCCTGGAGACATTTCCTGCCTCCGCTGGCCAACACCAGCTCTCCCAGATCACGTCTGTCCTTTGAGCTCTCCAAAGAAATGGGCCCAAACTGCTCCTCTCTGGGTACAACTCCTCTTCCCTCCTCCTTTGGGGAGAGGGCACCTCAAAAGCTGCTCTGCTGGCCCCAGGGGACAGGAAACAGCCATCTCCACTGGCCTTGAGAAGGATGGACAGAGCAGAAGGAGCAACCACCCCTCTGCAGGGACTCTGAGCTTTTTGGGAGCTGCCTTAGGGCCACAATGACACCCGAGTTCTGGGCGCACAACACCGGCCCCATCTGACAGGTGAAGAAACTGAGGCTTACGGTAGGGAGACCAGCTCAAGGCCAAGGAGTGAGGAAGAAAGGCCTAGTTTTCTCTCTCAGTGCTCTGCCCTCTTCCACACCTCACCCATGTTCAGAAGGAGCAAAAGGGGTGCAGGGGGTTCAAGGCCGCAGGGCTGGTCTCCGAAAAGGAAGCAGAGTCACGCAGATAGCCCAGAAACGAAAGACACGCCCCAAGGTCTGGAGAGCCAGTGTCAGACCGGAAAGGCTGGCAGCACAAATCTGATGACCAAATCCACTGGCCCCAACTCCAGCTGGCCGGGAGCCCCCCATCCCGGCACTCTGCACCCCTCCCAGGCCAGGAGAGAATGCACTTGGCTAACGCCCAGCATCTAGAATCCTTTCCCGTTCCCGCTGGGGAGTCGTGCTCATAACAACTGGCAGGAAAAGGGCCTCATGAATATAAAAATAAACAAACTTTCTATTTTTAGTCCGGCTGCAGCTGGGCGAGCTGGTGATTCGCTTTTGCCTTTGAGCCCCGGCAGCCTAGGCGGAGGGGCAGGGGAGAGGCCGGGGCAGAGGGGCAGGCAGGAGGGCAGCAAGGGGCAGGGGCCTGGGAGCCCAATTTTCCCGTGGCTGAAGCTAATTACGCACCGGGTGTAGACACCAGGGTCTAGCCTGGACGTGTGTGGAGCCTGCAGATGTGCAAAGGCAGCAACAGGAAGCTGGCCCGTGACGGGACCCTTGGTGTCCACCTGGGCAAAGGGCCAGTTCATGTGGGCTTAAAGCCCCCAGTGGTGTGGCCCAGTGGCTCCTGGAGGCTGGAGGACAAGCTTGTCACGAAGCCTGGATCCGAGTGAGGCTCTTGCTTGGATCTCTGGGAATCTCTCAGGAACTTGCATCCAGCTGATTCCAGGATTCCAGAACTTTCTCTGAGCCCGCAGCATGTCCCCGCCCAGGCCCGGCTGACAGCTGGCGGCCTCGGGTGCTTGAGCCAGGACAAGTTAGCAAAGTGCTGGGAGAGGGACTGGGCTCCTTCTCCGGCAGGCCTGGATCGGGAGGAGCAAGGCCAGTGCAGAGGAGGGCAGGAAGGGAGGGGGAGAGCCCGGCATTTGGGAGACATTTGGGGAAGTCAAGACCCCCTTCAGCCCAGCTCCAGGCATCCATGGGCCCCTAACGGAGTCTGGGATCCCTTTCTCCTGCCCCTGCCTGCAATCCCTACTGCACTTTTCTTGAGAGGAGGGGTCACACTCAGTGATGCTCAGGGCTTACTCCTGACTCTGCACTCAGGAATCACTCCTGGCGGTGCTCAGAGACCACATGGGATAGCAGGGATCAAACCCGGTTGGTGGCATGCAAGGCAAATGCCTCCCAGTTGTACAATGGCTCAGTCCCCCCACCCCACCCCTGCATTTTGTCTCTGCAGAGATGCTGAGCTGCTGAGCTCCCAGCTGTCCCTGGGGAGGGAGGGGACTGGCTGCCAGGGGCTGGAAGGGGCCCAGGGCACGAGGCTCTCCCCAGCTGAGAGAAAGGTCCCGCTGGTCCCAGAGGCGGTATTGTTGGCTACAGATGTTTCCCAAGGTGTCCCCATGTGGCAGATCAAAGGAGGGGGACCAGCGAAGAGATAAAGCTAGGATGAGGGGCTGGGGTACAGGGTCCCCTTGAAGGGAGAGCTGAGAAGGGGAGAAGGTTCTCCTCAAAGGAATGAGGGTATCCCTGCAGCACCAGCACAGCCAGAGAACAGGACAGAGCCCAGAGCTGTCAGGACTAAAGCCCAGGCTCGGAGACTAGTCTCCACCTGCCCGTAATGCGTGGTGCCCCACATGTGTGCCCGGCGACCCACTGTGGGACGAGAGGAGGCGGACATGGGTCCCAGCATCTCCCTGATGCCAGAGACGTCTCTGCACTGCCTCACACAATGAGCTCTGCGTTCCCGTCAGGGAGAAGCCGGATATCGCCACTCTCCTACCAAACTGGTTTCTGCTTCCAGGCTCCATCACCCTACATTCCACCGAGGCTAGCAAACAGCTCCCAGTCTGTGGAAACTCTGCAGTGACCCCGGCCACGGATATCCGAGTTCCAGTCTCCTAAGAGCCCCCCACCCATCCAAATGTATCGCTGGTTATTTGGGCATCACCAATATTTATGGGTGGTATTTGACTTTTCTACCTGCTAGTTCTTAAGTCTTTTTCTGGTTTTGGTTTTCTACAGGAAAAAATGACTGTTAAATGCATTTTGGGGGTTGTGCCTACAGTGCTGAGCATTGAACACAGGGCCCTAAGCAAGCCATGCACTGGTCCGGCCCAGCCCCAATGATAAAGTTATTTCATGTCATCAAATAATTGATTTCCTCTCTGCCTCCCACCTGTGCCCAGCCCAGAGACCTTCCAACTCTCTCCTTATACAAATTCCTCTGCGCTGCCTCAGTGCTGGCCCACCTGCCTTAATCAATGGGGGGGTGAGTCCAACTTCTTTCCAATGGAAAAACTGAATACCTTATTCAAAAGTACTTTCCTCTGTGCTAATCACCCCACAGGCTAGTCCCTTAGGTGACTGGAAACTCCCATCAAGATCGACTCGAGGACTGGCCAGCAATGGGAGAAGTTTTCACTTGGTCTCCATAAACCCCTGCTACTGAATGGATGGAGGGATGGACAGACAGACAGATGGTCAGATGGGTAGAGGGAGGACAGATGATGGATCCCATAGGTTGTATGTTTGCTAAGTTAGTAGGGCACGTTCAAACACAGCCCCTGAGGCCGGAGCGATAGTCCAGCAGGGAGGGCGTTTGCATTGCACGTGTCCAGCCTGAGTCTGATCCCTGACATCCCATATGTTCCCCAAGCACCGCCAGGAGTGATTCCTGAGTGCAGAGCCAGGAGGAACCCCTGAGCATCGCTGAGTGTGACCCAAAAACAAAATAAACAAGAACGCTGGGGCTGACCCCGACTCGCACATAAGCTAAAAACCAGAATACAGGTTGGTTCCCCACCATTCAAGACACCGGAATGAATGAGTGTCTTGCCTTGCACTAGGCCAGCGCCTACCTGAACTTGGACACTCGACTTCCTTTCCCTAATCTTAGGCTCTGAGGGAGGTCCAGCACCACCCAAAGACCAATGGGAAAGCAGCGACTCCAAGCAGACACATGGAAACATAAAATCAGCGGGAGCTAACCGCCTCTGGACAGAGGGCTGTCTTTGTTCATTGAGCTCGTGTGTTTGTGTTCGGGGCCACACCTTCTGGTGCACAGGGCCACTCCCATTTTGTCTCTGGTTTCTGCCAGCCTTTCTTTACCTGTGCCAGGACAGCCAGCCCAGGAGAGGAAGTCTTTGGCAATATCCATGTCTGAGTCACTAGTTAGTGAAAGAAACACATTTTGATGCCAGTTACTGGGTGGGCCCTTGGGGCAAGAGAAATTCACCATTAGGAACCACCATTAGGGAGCTTTTCCTAAAACAGCGGAGTCCACCCAAATATCCCCCAAGTCTACAGGAACACCTCATTAAATGCCATCCCCAGGAAATCCCCAAAAAAGAGGCAAAATGATCTCTGAGGTCTTCTCTTACTGAGATCCCTGCTAGAAAAGTGGAAACCAGGGGCTTATTCACCTCAGAATGAAGCCAGTGCTGAACGCTAGCAGTCGGGTGCCATGAAAAGAGCTTGGAGCCCAGCTGTGTGGCGCAGCCCTCTTGAGTCCCAGAGGGAGAAACAAAATGTTTTCCACGCCCAGGCCCCCCAACATTTATCCTCCCCGTCCCCCTCCTCTGACAGTTCCAGAAGCTGCTAGGGTGACTGGAGAAGGAACAAGAGTGGGAGCTGTGTGCATGTGTGTCTGTGTGCATGTGTGTGCATGGAAGCACATGTGGGCATATGTGCATTTGCATGTGTGCATGTGAAAATGCAAAGTATTTGTATTTGCACACGTCTGTGCATTATGTGTCTTACCTGCACAGCATGCTTAAATGTGTCTGTGTATCCATGTGTATATTGTGTGGACATGCATGTTATGTACATATGCAGGGTGTATGTGTACAGACATATATTGTGCATGTGTGTTGCATGTATGTGCATGTGTATGCAAACGTGTATTATGCACGTGTGTGTGTATGTAAGGTGAGTAACCACGTGCACTGTTATAGGAAGTACCCAAGAGCTTCCATAACTCTCCTCCTGCCAATCTGGAACCCCCGCCACCACAGAGACATTTTCCTGACATCAGGACACAGCACCCACTGAAGTGCTCCCTGGGAAAGCACAGGAGACTTCACTGCTCTATTCAGAGCTGCTTTCATCATCGGAGTAATTTATGTCAGAATCAGCCACCAGGCAGGGACAGTCTGGACACAAGTCTAAACACGAGAAATAAATCTAACGGGCATGAAACCCGCTCCGGCCGTGTGTTTAGACACCGTGTGCCAACGGGAGGCAGTGACGCCTTGTAAGGCGCAGCACCGTCCACACCTGCACAGGACGCAGCTGCTGAGCACATTCTCTCAGCGTGGCTATGATAAAGCTTCAGACAACCTGTGAAAACTGGACGCACAGGAGACAGGAAGGGAAAGACGGCATGAGCAGAAGGACTCAGCGAAAGCCAAGGCAGGATGCGGGCCGCCTTCAGGAGCAAGGCCAGTGGGGCGGGGAACGGGGCCGGGTCGTGCTGGGGTCACTGCCACCTGCTCAGCTCCACATTCGACAGCAGTCAGAGCCCTTGTGCACAGACACCCCAAGGTGGGTAGGGCCTGCTGGGCCAAATGTGCTCGGAGTTTCTCACTCCTGTCCAGACCCTCCTGAAACCCTGGAGGGGGAAACTCCAGAAATCCGTTCCAGGCATTATTTGATTGTTTTTTTTTGTTTTGTTTTTTGTTTTTTTTAAAATATATTTTATTATACCACCATGAGATAAACAATTACAAAAATGCTCATGTTTGGGTTTCAGCCATACAGTGTTCCAGCACCCATCCCTCCACCAATGTCCTCGATTCCCTCCCCCCCCAACCCCAGCCTGCCTCTATGGCAGGTTCTTTATCTCTTCTCTCTCTTTCTCTTTCTCTCTTTCTCTCTCCCTTCTCTTACATATTGTGAATTGTAATACATATACTAAGAGGTTATCATGTGTATCTTCTTGCCTGTATTTAATGCTCAGTTCTATGTGGATAATAGCATTTTCGACAGTTATTGGCACACTGTTCCCTTCTCTGTCTTACCTAACCTCTGACTCCACATGTTTGTGGTAATTTCTACCATTGATAAGATCTCCTGATCCACATTTCGCCTGACCTTGGATATTGGTATCATAATAGGGCATACGTTGTTTTTTTTTTAATTTTAATTAATTAATTTTTTCTTTTCCCAAATTTTATTACACCACTTTTAGACATACAATTGCAAGATGCTCATGTAGAGTTATGGTTCTACAGTGTTCCAACACCCATCCCTCCACCCAAACCCATCTCCCATCACCAATGTCCCCACCTCCCTCCCCCTCCCACACCTCAACTACTTGGCGGGTTCTGTATGTCTTTTCTCTCCTCTCTAGCTCTCCCCCCCCCGCCTAACTTTACTACACATCGTAGAATGCAGTACATTAAAGGACATAACTGTTTCCACTAGTTTTGATGGACCGTCTCATGGTCAGCGTCCAGACAGTGAAGATGGAGGCTAGTGTGGTGGCGAGTCTCATCCGGCTGCTTCCGGGACCCCCAGAGGCAGGAGATCAGGGCCCTTTGTAGGAAGGTTGGACCACGGGAGAAAGGGGCTAGAATAGGGAAGGGACCCCAGACAGTGATGGGTCAAGCTGCCACTTTGGATGAGACCTGGATGCTCAAAGCAAAGGGGAAGGCGCCTGCCGCAGCATCCCCTCACCGGCTCCAGGGGGACGACCTCACCCTCAGGGCCTTTCAGGGTCATCGCCACCTCCTCAGGCCCCTGGTCAGCAGCCCCGGGTGCAGACGCTGCCAGACGCTGACACTGCTCTGGACTCGGGAGTCGAACTGCTCTTTGGCATCTCCATCTCCGCTTAGTCCCCGCACTGGGCCTTAAGCTCCAGAGGCTGGGAGGGACGCACTCAACAGAGACACCTGTGGACACTTGTCCACGCTGATGGGCACGCTGACGTCCATGCTAAGCTCAAGCTTAGCCCAGCCCGGGAAACACAGCAGCCAAGGGATGCCCAGGGCCACCCACCTGCTTCTGCGGCCCGTCGGCTTTCTTCGTGGTCAGTCTGAGTCCAGGGAAGGAGAGACAGTATGGGAAAGGCACTGGCCTTACACGTGGTTAACACTGCGGATCAAAGGCCCACACAGTAGATGGTTCCCAGAGCACCACCAGGAGTGAGCCCTGAGCACCACAGGGTGTGACCCCAACTCCATCTCCCCAAATACAAAAGTATCGACCCACTGAGTTTCAAGGCTTTTCTTCCATAGCAAGAAAAACCCCACTTAGCCTAAAACGCCACTTTCCTAATGGAATGAGGGATGGGTTTTATTTCTTGTGTGTGTCTCTGTGTGTGTGTGTGTGTGTGTGTGTGTTGGGGATCCACCAAGGCCCTCCCGCACACCATACATGAGATCTGCCACTGACCTCTAACCTTTTTTTAAAATATTTTATTATACCACCGTGACACATACAGTTACAAAGATGTTCAAAAGATGTTCATATTTGGGTTTTTGTCATACAATGTTCCAGCACCCATCCTTCCACCAGTGCCCATTTCCCACCACCAATGTCCCCGATTCCCTCCCCTCCCCCAGCCTGCCTCTGTGGCAGGTTCTTAAATTCTTTCTCTTTCTCTCTTTTCTTTCCCTTCCACATTGTGTATTAAAATACATACATTAAGAGGTTGTCATGTGTATCTTTTTACCTGTATTTAATGTTCAGTTCTAGGTTGGTATCAGCACCTTCGACAATTATTAGCACACTGTTCCATTCTCTGTCTTACCTAGCCTCTGACTCCCACATGTTCACATGTTTGTGATAGTTTCCATCTTTGACAAGACCTCCTGTTCCATGCTTCGCCTGACCGACCTTGGATTTTGGTATCATAATATGTACACACACACACACACACACACACACACACACACATATGTCATGCAAATAAATGCAGTCATTCTATATCTGTCTCTCTCTGGCTAATTTCACTCAACATGATCCTCTCCATGTCCATCCATTTATAGGCAAATTTCATAACTTCATTTTTTCTGACAGCTGCATAGTATTCCATTGTGTAGATGTACCAAAGTTTCTTTATCCAGTCATCGATCCTCGGACACTCTGGTTGTTTCCAGATTCTGGCTATTGTGAATAATGCTGCTATGAACATAAAAGTATGGATGGTGTTTCCGCTGCGTATTTTTGGCTTCCTAGGGTATATTCCCAGGAGTGGTATGGCTGGGTCAAATGGGAGCTTAATTTCTAGTCTTTGGAGGAAAGTCCATATTGTTTTCCAGAAAGGCTGTACTAGTCGACATTCCCACCAACAACTGACCTCTAACCTTTGTCCCTGGATTTTCTCTTCCATTTCTCCTGCGCAGGGAGAAAGGAATCTTGGGGTCAGAACAATAGTTATGTGGGGAGAGCTTTTGCCTTGCATGAAGCTAACCCAGATTCCATCCTCAGCATCCCATATGGTTCTCTCAGCACTGCCGGGAGTAATTCCTGAGTGTAGAGCCAGGAGTAAACCCTAAGCATAGCCCAGTGTGAACCTAAAACAAGACAGAGTGACAGAGAAACAAAGACAGAGACAGTGATAGGAGAGAGAGAGAGAGAGAGAGAGAGAGAGAGAGAGAGAGAGAGAGAGAGTGAGGAAGGGAGGGAGGGAGGGGAAGGAGGGAGGGAAACAGAAAGGAAAACCTCAGGCACCTTAATGCCCCACACAGAGACCAAAAGGACATCGTGGTCAACACAGGTAGGAGGAGGGAGGGCAAGTCCCCAGTGGTCACCCATCCTCTGCCCCAGCACCTAGCAATAAGGCCTGCCCTAGGGACACAAGTGGGTCACACCCTCAGTCATCGGTCCAGCAGGACCTTAAACATGCTCCCAGCCTTAGACATTGGGGCATTTATTCAGGGTCTGGGGTCGGCAGCCTGGGCGCACGCTGACCCTCGAAGTCCTCCCAGAGCTGGCCCCAGCGAGAGAAGAGCAGAGAACTGATTCTCGCGGCAGCTTCTGGCTCCACCACGACTGAAAACTGAAAGCCTGAAAACTTCCACCGGGCGGCCCAAAGGCTTCCTGGGGCGGGGTGCAGGGCTCCCCGCCCATGGGGGAGTGCATAAAGGCCCCGAGGGCTTCGAGAGGGCCTGCACGGTGTCCCTCGGACGCCCCAGTTCTTCTCCCACTAGCCTGGGGAGCTCGGGAGGGACCTGCCCAGCCAGGGGACCAGGCGGGCCGGAGGCGTGTCCCGGGACGCCCCGGGGGCGGCTTGGGGTGGGGACCCGGGAGGGAAGCCGGGCCGGTGGGCGGGCGCGTCTGGGGCGTGTGTGCCCAAGCGCCCAAGTGCACTGGTTCCTCTGGGCTCGGCGGGGCCGCGGGGGGTGGGCACAGGCAGGGCTGGCCCGATCTGGCAGGAAGTGCCGTGTCTGACACTAGCTCCAGGGGCCGGGCCAGGGGCGCAGTGAAACCTCAAAAATGCGGGGCGTCGGCCGCAGGGAGCGCACAGGGCGTGTCTGCCCGCGCGGGCGGCAGGTACGCGCCTGGCCGCGCTTGAGCCACGCTGCGCGCCCTAAATTCCAAGGGGCCGACAGAGCACGCGGGGCTCCCCTGGCCACCTAGCTGACTCCCAGAGACCCAGACTGCAGGGAGCCCTGGAGCCCTGGGGCGCTGGACGGTGAGTCACTTGTTCTTTTTGTCCCCTCCAAAGACTCTCATGGGGGGCGTTGAAGGGAAGGAGGGAGCCTCCAGCTTCAGGGCTTCTGGACAGGGCCACATGCCCTGACGGCTGTCTTGGGGCGCAGGGGTGGTGATAGGGGGGTGGCGCGCTCTTTCCCCCACTCACCCCCTCCCCCGGAGGTAACGAGTTTATGTTACTGGGGGGGGAAAGTTAAGGCCTGACACCACCTTGCATAAAAAGAAAAAACAAGAGTCTCAGACACCCCCACTCTCTTCGGGGGACCCTTAGAAGTTTCTAAATTATTGTAGACGGCCCTAGCCCTACTTTCAACGAACCTGGGGGTGGCAGGGAAATGTGGCCCGGAGCTGCTGTGGAGCAGAAGCTTTGGGGACTCAGAGGTGTTGGAAATCCTTCTCTTTCCTTCCATCACTCCCCGCACGATCCCATGGAGGTGAGAAAGACGGCCCCACTTTCCCCTCTGCAGAGCTCAGAGTCGGATGAAATAAAGAGTTAAGTGAGCCAGACGCGGAGAGATCAGTTTAGCGGAGAGACCGGTCTTGCTTAAGCGAAAGGGAAACTACAGCTCAGGCGGGGGCGGCCCCATTTTCAAGGAGAAAAGGGGCCAGAAGCAGCTGGCTAAAGCGCCCTTGAGTACTAGCCCCCTTGCCCCAATCCACCACTAAGACTCGCGTTTCCTGTGCTCTGAGTCTAGGAAATTGGGTGCTACCAGTCATCCCGCCCCGCTTTGCAGTAACTGAGCGTTTCCAGGTGATTAGCCTTTTTCTATGCTTTCCTTTTGGGCTCTGTTCTCTGTCCTTCCTCTGAAAGAAACTTTAGGGAAGAACCCAGCACGTCCCCTAGCCAGGTCTTTCCTGCTTGGTCAATATTTAGCCTGTAGAATCAAGAGCGGGTGCCCTCTGCCCTTTCCCCCAAAGACTCAGGCTCACAGAGCAGTGAGCCAATTGGGATGGGACGGAGAGAGGGAACAGCCGCCCCCACCGCATCTGCAGGGGGTGGCAGGTGGCCCTGCAGGCTAAAGATAAGGGGGACAGTTTCTGCTTGGATCCATGATCTAGTGAGGGCGGCAGATACAGAAACAAATTAGAGGGGCCAGAGCGCTAGCACATTGTGTAGGGCGCATGCCTTGCCTCGCAGCCAACCCGGGTTCGATACCCCAACAATCCATATGGTTGCCTGAGCACCGCCAGGAGTAATTCCTGAATACAGAGCCAGGAGTAACCCCTGAGCATCCCTGGGTGTAACCCCAAAAAAGAAAAGAAAAAAAAAGGAAAGAAACAAATTAGAGCAAGAAAGCAAATTTCAGGAGAGCCAGTAGCTGTGAGGCACCATATAAAGGGAAGGAGAGACAGGCCCAAGAGGGGTTAAGGCACTTGCCTTGCTGAACCCCAGGATGGCACAGGCTTCCCTGAGCACTGCCATGTATGACCACAAACCCCAAAATTACATTTAAAACCACCAGGTATGGCCCCCAAATCCCTATTATTATTGTTGTTGTTGTTATATATTTTTTATTTTAAAGGAGAGTGCGGAATTACCTAAGGCAGTCAGACTGGGGGCTGGAGCGATAGCACAGCAGGCAGGGCATTTGCCTTGCACGCGGCCGACCCAGGTTCAATCCTGGGCATCCCATCCCTGAGCACTGCCAGGAGTAATTCCTGAGTGGAAAACCAGGAGTAAACCTTGAGCATTGCCGGGTGTGACCCAAAAATAAAAAATAAAAATAAAAAAATGTTAAAAGGCTGTTAGACTGTAGAAGTGAGAAAATGCACCGGGCCTTGCTGTGAGTTAGGGGTTCCCAGGGAGAATAGATTTCAGGTGTGAAAGTGTGTTTTCAAAACCCACCCGGGGTTGGGGGGAACCAAGATCAACGCTTCTCTGGAGTGGGGGCTCACCCCCGGCAGGGGGAAGTCATTTTCGATGGTGTGAGTTGGGAAAAAATATGGTAAGATGCCTGCTTGGAGAGTACAAGGGGCAGGAGGGCTGGTCTTGGGGAGATGAGAAGTGGGGCAAGAAGGGTCCCAAGACCAGAGGACAGGGAACGAAAAGGACCAGGGCCCAGGGAGGACAGTCTGCAGACGGGGCCGGAGAGACAGTGCAGAGGAGAGGGCATTGCCTTGCTTGCAACTGACTCTGATTTGATCCCCGGTACCTCACAGGGTTAGGTCCCTCAAGGTGTTGCATGTGTGGCTGTGTTGCCCAGCTGTGTCAGCAGGTGGCAGACAAGAGACAGGCTTGTCTACACCCAGGGCTCTGCCCCGTGGGCCCTGGATGGTTGATGGACTGACATAGAAAAAGACTGGGCCCCCTGACATAGAAAAAGACTGGCGCCTCTGGGATGAACCCAGAGCCTTGGCAGAGCATGGCAAGCTACCCGTGGTGTATTTCATATGCCAAAAACATAACAAAAATGGATCTCATTCCCAACAAAAGGAGATGTTACTGGTGCCTGCTCGAGCAAATCGATGAACAGCAGGAAGACAAGTGATACAAGTGATCCCACAGGGTTCCCTGAGCACCTCCAGAAATGATTTCTAAGTGCAGGAATAACCCCTGAGCATAGCCAGGAATGGCTAAAATCCAAAGAAAAAGGGGTGGGGTTATAGCTGGAGGAGGAGGAGACAGGTAAAGGGCACCAGATGATAATACGGAGTGGGCTGAGGGGGCTATGAAGCACTCGGGTCCCCATCAGAGAGATTATGGGGGAATTGGGACGCAGAAGAGGGCAGGCTGAGGTGACAGGCTTTATTCAAGTGGGATGTGTCTAAACAGGAGAGTCCAGGGCAAGGTACATGCTGGGCTGGGCAGGGCTGACACCATGGGAGGCGGAGGCCAGTTTGATCCCACAGCCCAGATGTGCCACAGAAGCTGAAGAGACCTGGGGGGGGGCTATCAGTGAAGCCACACTGATGTTGTCTTCAGTGGCTGGGGAGGGGCTCAATGTCTGATCTTCATATCTTAGGTCTTCTAGAAGATTCTTGGTTGACACCCAAGGTTTGCTATAGGATGCTTGGCAGGGTGACGCCTAAAATAGTGGGAAGCCCCAGAGCAGCCAGTGGACACCAAGGAAGCCGGTTCCCGGGAACCACTCCCGGACTCACTCCAGGAATTCCCTGCTTCATTACAGCACGGACAAGTTTCTGAGACGAGGCCCAAACCAGGCAGAGCAGCTGCAGGACAGCATGGCCCCCTCTGAGAGCAGGCCCCTGGGTGACCCAGTGTAGCACAGACACCCTCAACTTGTACCTAGACCTGACCCGGTTCGAGTCATGCCTTAACCTTGCCCAAGACCTTGAATTTCTCAGCTTCCCTTAGAATGGGATGGTGATGACTCACAGGTAACAGAATGGAATTGAAAAGGGAATAGTGCATTTAATTGGACACATAAATCATCAGGCCCTATAAAAACACACTTTAAAAACCTCATGCTACTCCCCTTGGCCTCTAGAAGCACCAAACTTCAGAAGGACCATGGAGTAGAGTGATGTGGACAGCTCTTAGCCCACACTCACAGCTTTTCTGTTCCATGAAATATTACTTTTTGCTTCTCTGTGAGCCACTCCCGGCAATGCTCAGGGCTTACTCCTGGCTCTGCACTCCAAATCAGTCCTGGCAGTGCTCGTGGGACCCGGGGTGCTGGGGATCAGATCCGCGTCTGCCTGCATGCAAGGCAAATGCCCTCTCCACTGTGCTAGCGCCAGCCTCCAGCTGACTGAAATATTCTAAGGCACAGGTGGCTGTTCCGCTGCTTCTCATTTTACCCTTGGCTACCAGGGTCAGTGCCCTGGAAGTAAATGCTGCACTGATGCTCAGTGGGCCATCTGCTGTACAGGGACCCTCGGGACCTCAGTCATGCGATACATGGGGACCCTGGGGTTCATGAGGCCACAGACTCATCCCACTTGCCGCTGAGGCCACAGAGCGGGGACCTTTTCTCAGTCCTTCCTGATGAGGGTGACTAACCCCAAATCTGAGCAGACCTTGGGGTTAGGGGGTGTGCAGAAGGGCTTCCCCTGTCCCGATCAGACACCTCTTGTAGCCTAACCTAGCTGCTGGACTCATATACCAGCATCAAAACCCTGGACACCAGCACACCCCCCCTGTAGGGGTTGGCTTTCGGGGCCGAAATTGCAGGTGCAGAGACTTCAAATGGAAAAACAGTGAAGGCCAGGCTGGCCCCGTCATAGATGAGTGCGCACAGACCCAGGCGGTAGGGCAGAACGCGCCCAGTGCCTCTCCCCTGGGTATAGCACCTGCACCCGTGGGACACAGGCACCAGGCAGAGCTGCCCCTCTCCGGCAGCTGACCTCCAAGACACACAGGCAAGATGTCATTCTGGACACCGTCACAGTCACACCCGCCCCTTCCACTCTATTTCCTTCATCCCTGGGTCTTCCTGGGCTTGGGAAGTGTGTGAAAGGATTGCAGCCTGCTGGCTGCTCAGGGAGCCCCAGAGCAGGTGTCCTAAGCCCAGGTGCGGGCCAGGAGCCATATCAGATATGAGGGTGGCCTGACTTTGAAGGCCTCGCCAACAATAGGGCTCTCGAGACCCACCCCAGGAGCCCGAGCGACGGAGAAGGACCTGCTCCCTTTGCAGGCAATTCCCCAGAGTGGCCATGTGGCTGGGGTTTCTCCCCCAAACCCTATCACCACCCACCCCCACCACACACATACACATCAGACACTACTGGGAAGGGAGGGGGCAAAGAGCCAGGGCAGGATGCCTAGGCAGGGACAGCGAGATTCCAGACTGGATTTCGCATGAGTGCAGTGACTCCCTGGGGCCCAGAGCACGTCCACACCAGATCTCATCTCTGGGAATAGTTTGCACCGTGGCTACCAGCCCCTTGGAACTGGCTGCTCAGAAATGCAAGGAAGCCTAAGCAGGGCTGTTTTGGGGGTGGTAATGTTGTTGTTGTTGTTGTTGTTGTTGTTGTTGGTGGTGGTGGTGGTGGTGGTGTGTGTGTGTGTGTGTGTGTGTGTGTGTGTGTGTGTGTGTGTGTGTGTAGGGGCCACAATGTTGGGGGTGAATGGTAGTGGCATTTCTGGCTTGGCACCCTGAGACCATGTGGCTCCGTGAGTGGAACCCAGGCCTCCTGCAAACGAAGCCTGGGTCTGGACCTGCAGGCCACCTCCCTAGAGCCAGGGCCTTGTTTCAGAAGGGCCCAAATTATAGCTGGTCTGTGTGAAGCCGTGGCAGGCCTGCCCTTGCTTTTCTGTTTGTTTTGTTTGGGGGCCACACCTGGTGATGGTCAGGGCTGACTCCTGGGTGCGCTCAGGGATCACTCTTGGTGGGATCCTACGGAATGTCGGGATTCCTGGGTCAGACGCATGTGAGACAAGGGTCGTCCCTGTTGTGCTCTGGCTCCGTTTTTGCTCTTCTCTGCACCCTATTGAGAAGCTTGGGGGCTTTCATGCAGCCCCATTTCCCTGCCCGTTAAAGCGCAGCCGGTCTGCAACACTTTCTGTTTGCCAGCAAGTCATGAAAGAAAGAGACAGAGAGGGCGGGGTGGCATGAAGGGCCTTCACAGTGGCGCTGGAGACAGTCTGCACACTGTGCCCTGGCAGTACGGAGGGTCAGTGGTGGCACACAGCACGTCCTCACCTAAAGGACAGGAGGCCGGGGCCACCACGAGAGTGCCGCTGCGCCAGTCAGCAAATCTCGCCTCCCCTCCCCAGCCAAGCCCAGGACGGAACCTGCCTCCAGAGACTGAGGTGCCGGGGCCCCTCCCACCACGGGGCAAGGTGCATGTTTTCCAAAGTCCCCAGACCCTCAAGAGTCATTCCCGCAGCACGGCCTGCAGCCCCCTGGACCCTGGCACCCACGTGATGGTGCCAGCGCAGGACACAGAGCCCGCGTGCGTTGCCACCTCCTTCACCCCAGTTCTCCATATGCCGCCTGGGGGCTAGGGCGCTACCCTTTGTATATCCGAGACTTTGAGGCAGTCCGGGGCTGTCTCCTTGGCCCACACCACCGTCACCAGGCTGCTCTATAAACATGGGGGTTCTTGCAGCCCCAAGGGCCAGAGCGCAGCGGCAAGACCAAGTGAGTAGCCTTGAACTTTCGGCCTATTATCAAGGCCCGTCTCTTGCCCACCCGCCCTTTTCTCTCTGAGTCCCTGAAACCCTGAAACTATCCCTCCAGCCGCCCAAACTCTCAGCTCTTGACCTAGATTCTATCCCCAGGCATGTGTCATGGGTAACCCCCCTCAGGGCACCCTCACTGGGGACAGGGGGAAGCTTATCGGTGCCCTTGGAGGCTGAGTTTCTGAATCAGAAATCAGATTCCGCTGCCCTCTTGGACCCCGACGCCTTCCCCCAAAGGGCAGCTTTGGGGATGGGAAATGCTGCGAGCCTCTGCCCAGTGTCCAGGGCCAGCCTGACGCAAGGACATTGGTGACCTTCCGGGGAGGAGGGGCTGCCGCGGCATTTTATGTGGCACTGACTTCCTGAGCTGGCTGTGGAAAGATCCTGTGTCCACTCCGGGACAGGGAAAGGGCCAGCTCACCCCACATGTGCCCGAAGTGGGAGACGGTCTCGTGAGCTGAACTAGCATTTTCCAGGGGTGAAGCTCTGAGTGGCTGAATGACAGCATTCACTCCCAGACTGGCCGTTGGGGAGGGCGTCCTGCCACTGAAAACAGGGTCTGTGTCTCCTAAGCGGACTCGTGCTCCACCTTGCCTGGGTTCCCTCTGGGCGGGGCTGCTCTCCCGGGCCGCCTGGGCCCCCTCCTCCCCATCTTTTGTCAGAATTGACCCCATTCCCTGGCCAGGGCTGGCCTTGCACCCTTGGAGGGATGAACCCCTCTGCCTGTGGAGCTGGGACCCTTCACTAATTTGACTCTGGAGTTTTTCTGGGCGGATTCCCTGATTTTCCAGACTGGGACTTCAGTCCTATCTGGAAATGGTTCAACAGGCCTCGGGCAGGCCTCCTGCTTCCGTTCGGGGTGATACCTGGGAACGTTTTTAGGATTGAGGCCAGTCCCTGGAGCACAGAGCAGGCCCCAGGCATGGCGCTGACCTGTCTGCTGGTGGATGTTCTTGTTTCGGGAAAGAGAGAGGAGAAACAGACCCTCAGAGGGAACTGCTGCGTCCAGGAAAGGTCTCTGCAGTATTCCCACGTCTCTCTGACCCACGGCAGGGGCCCCCCACACACAGCTGCATTCTGTCACCAGAGGAAGGGCTGACAGCTCACGCATGCGAAGAGCTGCCAGAAACACGGGAACCAGGATTTCCCAATGATAGGGGAGGTGGCCACCTTTTCAAGTCTTGAGATTTTTTTTAATGAAATCTGTATGGTTTACTGGTGATCTTGATATTCCACATGGCACCCATGAGACCAAGGGGGTCAACTCGAAGGCCAGGGGTCTCTGGCAGTCGGGTCCCACAGTTCTTAGCTGCATTCCCTGGAGGTTCCCAAGTAACCCCCCCCACACACACACATACACACACACATGCAGGCAGAGTTGGCCACACTTGGAATATCCCACTAGTATCTGGCACATGAGCCCCCGGAGACCAGGCAGAAGGACTTCCCCCAGGCCCACAAACCGAAACTCTGCCTCTATCCCATCCGATGACAGCTCTATGTGTGAGCCTCGAAACCAGAGTGTCTGATTCTAAAGAACAGACCCACCATCCTGGCTGAGCTGGGAGTCCAGCCACTGAGTCTCTGCTGTCCCCTGGATCCCTCCAAAAAAGGGACCTGTGAACCCCCAAAGTGAAAGGTCCACACAGCCCAGAGCCTGAGCAACAGGGAGGCTCTGCAGATGACCCTACGTGACCCTACATGACCCTCTGACTGGCTGCCATTGTTTGGGGTCTCTCGTTGCTTTGACCGGTGTCAGAGAGGTTGTCATGCCCCAAAGAGAACTGGAGCTTGGTCAGAGCAAATCTGCAATAACTTTCTGCCCTAACACAGCTCCCTCTGGGACACGGGGCCAGAAAGCCCTGCCCACCACCGCGGCCAGCGACGGGCAATGTTTGTGTCAGACTTTAGGAAGGGAAACGAGTCGGCGGGACTTTCCTGGGGTAGCCACACGCCCACACGCCGTCAGTCCTGAAGCTGGGCTTCCTCCGCGCCAGCGTCCGTCTCCTGCTGCCCTCTCCCTGGGTCAGGAGACAAAGAGCAGTTCCTTCTGCTTGGCTGCGCGATATTCCATACCTGATCATAACCAGATTCTGTTGAAGGTGGGGAAAGGGTGCTATTAATAAAACGGGGGAGGGGGTTGTTGTCATTTCGATATGTGTGAGTGCTAAGCCTGAGTGGCCACAAAGATAGAGCCTGGGAGCCCAGAGTGGGGATGTACTCCTGCCCAACCCCTGGGATTCTCAGAATGAGTCAGGAGATGGTTGGGCTTAGAACAGACTCAACGGGGTTGCCTCTGCTCACCATGGCGCCCCTGGGACCCATATGAAGCTCGGGGGTAAGCCCGCTGTGCTCTCACTCCCTATGTCCCTCCGCCTTGTGTCTGGACCACCTCCCCCTTGTCGCCTGGGCCATCTCTGCCTGTTGCCTGGACTACCTCCCCCATGCCGCCTGGACCACCTCCCCTGAGCCCATACCCCCCATGTCGTCCGTGCTGACACCCGCCCCATGCCTGCCCTGCCTCCCTGTGTCTCTGTCACTTCTGCAGCGTGTTTCCAGTCCAGCAAGCAGGAAGTCTCACTTCGGCTACAGCTGCTCGACATTAGCCAATGCATTCTGAGAAATGCATCACCGAGGGGCTTCTTTGTGAGAGTATTGTCACACGCACCCACTCTGTGGGAATGAATATTGGGGCTGAATGCCCAAGAGCAACTGGTGACTGCCCCATTCCTGCTTATCAATGAGGCGCCCAGGCCTGTTGTGCAGCCCACTCGCACTGGGCCAAGACCCAGGGGACCAGGGTAAATACAAAACTCTCCTGGGGGAGGTGTTCCCTGAAACGTAAAACATGGAAACTCCATGTGACCCATTTACCCAAAAGAGAAGGAAAAAGTAATGTGGGAGGTAGTCCAGCACTTAGGGTGCATGTCGGGTTTGATCCCCAGGACCAGATAGTCCCCAAGCTTTGGCGGGCACAGCCCTGAGGCCTCTGCACTTCCAGAGTGACCCAGATAATCCCTGGCACCACTGGTCCTGTTGGCTGAGAAGCGCCAGTGCTTGGGAGACCCAAGTAAGGGAAAAACTACTGGTCTGAAATGACACTGATGGCCCTGAGCTCAGAACAGCAGAGCCCTGACGGCCCCACAAGGTACCGACCAAAACACCCAGGGAAAGATCAGCTGCAAGGTACAGATTCGGGAATAGGACTCTGCCATTGAAACAGATGAAAGTGTGCCGCTGGGGAGGCGGGGGTGATCTGGAGGTGATCATACTGAGTGAGATAGGTCAGGAAATGAGACTTCTGCTGGACGGCAGCACTCACGTGGAATACCGACTACTAAAGTGGGTGAACCAATAAATCCCAGTGGAACTAACTCCATGTTCCCTCTGGGAACCCAGAGAGGCTGGAGTGGAAGCAATGTCCAGAGCTTGGCTGGTGAGACGGACAGGCACACACATGTGCACGCACACACACACACACATACACACACACACACACACACACACAGAGGCAGAAGCTAAGCTCCGAGATTCCACTCCATTGTAGACCACTGATATGTCTGTAAAAAAAAAAAAACAAATAATTATGTTTCAGGAGCTGGAGCGATCATACAGCAGGTGAAGTTCTTGACTTGCACATGGCCAATCTGGGTTCGATCCTGGATGGTCCCCTGAGCACTGCCAGGAGTGATCCCTGAGTAGAGCCAGGAGCAAGCCCTGAGCACTGCTAGGTGTGGCCCCCAAATCAAATAAGCAGAACATTTTTTTCCATCGCCCCCTGCCCAGTTACACTCACCCAATCCTGAGCTAACACTTCTTGGAATGAAACCCAAGTGGGCCTGAGAGGGGGGTCTAAATGGCCTATTTAATGGGTACAAATAAAGCCAGGGCTGGCCAGCCTGTCCCTTCCAAGGAGCATGCGCCATGGCCTGGTCTTATTACCGTGACTCAGTAAAACCGCCCAGGGGCAAGGAGATTACAGTGCAGTCTGTCCGTTGCCCACCCGCAGGGGTGACGGAAGGTAGCCACAAACTCAGGTGCCACTCCCTGGGCTTATCCCAAGCAACATGGCACAGGCCCCGTGGCAGAGGGTGGAATGTGCCTGTCAGAACTCGCTCGGCAGGGCAGACACACCGGGCCAGCCCTCTGAAACCAGTCATGTGGTTCCAGTTGCCGGCAAGGGGGCACCACAGGGCCCATCATCTGTCCCCTCTGGGCTGGAGGCAAGAAACCCTCCCTGCCTGGGTGCAGGTTTCCCCAGAATTCCCGGGCACGGGGCTACTGGCAGCTTTCTGCGCGTTTGCAGCAGAACCTCAGAGGCGCCCTTGAGTCCCCTCATTCGTGCCCAGCTCGCGCACTGAGCGTTTCCCAGAGATGTGGCACCTGCTCTCCAAGATGGGTCTTCTGCAGACACCACCCCCACTTAGGGGAGGAACCCCAAGTTACACACGGGGAGCACGGAATCTGGTGTCTCCTACCAGGCACCTCTTGTGGCTCCGAGACCATCCCATGATTCAAGACCCACTGCTGCTGAAACCTACAGGAGCAGAAATAAAACAGAGCAAAGGCAAAACCAGAAAGGGGAGAGGGGGAACGTGGGGACCAGAAGGGGGCAGGGTGGGAGGACGGGGCGGGGGACAGGCGGGATGGGAGGGTGTTTTCCTGACTGCTGACTGCCCACCCCTGTGTTGTGGTGTCACAGGTGTCCCCCCATTCTCTGGCTGCTCTCCTGGCCCATCTGCAGAGGCCACTCTAACTGTCTGGCATCCAAGTGTGCCCACCCTGTGTCCTACTCCAAGACGCTGGTCCTTGGAGGGTTGGTCCAATGAAGAAATGTATTCGGGTCTGCTGGAAAGAGATAAAGTTGGGACACAGATGAACGCGCTGAAACGTTTACTGATACCCACTCCGCCAGCGGCACCCTCTTGCTCTGATATGAATGACAGCTCCCGGCTCCTCCAAGACCCCTTAAAGTGCCTCTGTGCCACCACCGACACCCTGTAACCCTGTCTGTTACTCTTCAGCTCCCCCTAGAGGGATATTTTAGAACTGCCACCGACTTGACCCCACCCCTACCCATTCACCTTTCAGTCTTCACCCCCACTTCAGCCCCTGTCAATCATGTATTGATTCCGCCACGCTTGACCTGTGGGCCGGAAGTGAGGGCTCCTGCTCAGCCAACACCAGTTCTTTTGCACCATCCCCTCTCTGCGCGAGAGGGCTGCAGCTCTGAGCCTGGAATATTCCGTGCGGTGCATTCCTCGGGGGTGAGTTATGATCGGAATGAGACTGTTTCTGCTCCACTCCCTCCCTGATTTTTTACACTTAAGGGCTGGTCATTACAACTGGGTTGTGATGGGCTTTTAATTGCCCTGAACTTTTATTAGCACCATGCGAGGGAGGCCGTGGGAAGGCCAAGCAAAACTGATCCGGACAGCGTGTGAGCATATGCGTGTGTATTCTTGCCACTCCATTAGTTTTCCTCTACTCCAGCCTCTAAGGCGCTCCCCGGCAGCCCCTGGGTGGGGGATAAATAAATAAATAAGGGCATTGCTCCTTGTGCAGAGCTTGCAAGGCACGCCCCCTCCCCTGCCAGGACACCTGCATTTCCCTCAAGGCTCCTTTTCTCCACTCCCACCTGAGTGGCACAGAGGGGCTGGTTGTCCTCTTGCTGTGTGCCCACCTGGTGCTCTCTTCCCACCCAGATGATGTGATGTGGGGCAATTTCAAAGGTCAGCTGTTAGCTGGTGCCACGGAGGGTTCTCGTCATGCAGGGGCCGGGAGGGAGCTGCCACACCCCACCCCAACAGCCACGGCCGCCAGCTTGGGATGACCTCAGAGGCTCCGCTCTTGCCTGCCAAGACAGAAACCTTCCCCAGGTGCTCCACCGGGCTGGCCTGGCGCCGTCACCAAACAGTCGCAGGAGCGACAACAGCCCACGTGTCTCCACTGTGCCCATAGCAACAGGTGTTGTGGGCCCGGGAGCAGGATGTGGCCAGAGCACATGAGGACGCGTGGCCCACGCATCGAGGATGAATAGTGTCAGTGTGTGATCGTGACTCCCGGCTGGAGACTGTGATTCCTACAAGGTGTGGGGCTGGGAGTGAGGGGGCTGCATCCGTGAGACACTCAGTAGCTCTCACGCACCTCTTGCTTTCGCCCCTTAACATCCCCCTCACCTTGCACTTTATTATTTTATTTCATCCTTTTTGTTTTCTTTTGTTTGGGGTCACACCCAGTGGTGCTCAGGGCTCTGCTGTCAGGAATCACTCCTGGCAGTGCTCGGGGGACTCTATAGGGTGATGGGATCTAACCCAGGTCGGCCACAGCACGGCATGTGCCCTGCCGCTGTTCTATCACCCCAGCCCCCAACCTTGCTCATTAGATAGCGATTTTTCCTCTTCTCAAATTCTCCCTTACGCCTTGTCTGTTTCTCCGCGACACCCCAGGAAATCCAGCTCTGCTCACGACCAGCCACACTTCTCAGCCCAGGGCAGTGCCCAGTGCCAGACTGCTCTGACCACCCAAGGTCAGAGGCTGGGAGAAGGGCGAGACCCAGCTCCTGCTCTCCATGGCGCCCTCTGCCGGCCTCCCGCGCTTCACCTGGCCAAGCCCTCCTGCTCATTTGTAGGGTCAGAGCAACCAAGAGACCACTGGATTGTCAGGCTTGGCCCTGCCTGGTTCAAGCCCCTGGACTCAGAGGCCAACAGGGAGAATTGCAAGACCACTCCAACCCCAGAGAGTGGGAAGTCAAGGGTCCGCAAGCTTCAAGCCCTCCAGGGACCTCTTAGGTGATCAAGAGGGTGGAGCAGAGTGAGGGGTGGGTGTTATGGTTACGGGAGTGGGGGGTGCAGGTTCTTTCAAAAGCCGCAGAAAATCCTCACGGCTATGGAAGAAGTTAAGTAGTTAGTGCGGTCAATTCCCAAAGAGCAGACAAGGACTGAGAATTTTGTATCAGAGAAGGGAAGATAAACAGAATCAGGACAGGAAACATCCTAGCCAGGGAGTGTGGACTTTCTGGACAGTCGGAGAGACAGTCCAGGGTGAAGGATCTCGTTCTGCATGTGGCGGGCATACCAGGGTTCAAGCCCAGTTCCTAACACAGGACCCTGGACACCAGGTCTGGCTCTGGACACAGAGCCAGGACGGCCCCTGAGCACCAGTGGCTGTGGCCCCAAAGCTCCCACTGCATAAAAGGAATTCAACAGGACCCAAGACCTGTGGGCGGAGACCACTTTTGGACTGTCTCAGTTCCCAGCCCTATCGCCAGGACATAATGCCAAACATTTAAACCTCTCGGGATATTTGTTCAGTTCAAGTTCAGTTCAAGACCACCAGAGAAGCCTCCTGACTCCATAGTGGTCCCTCGGCTCAGGACCCCAGTGCTGGAGGGAGGAGGGAGTCCTGGGGGTCATCGATCCTCTGGCCCTCAGAGTCAGGGTCAGTTTCTCCCTGAGAGTCTCTGTTGTCATCCAGGGAATGGGGACATGCAGGCCCAGCTCCGGGCCTCCGAGCCAAAGCCTCTGTGGGGCTTCGATCCCACACACGGTGTCGCCTGTCTAGCATGTGCCCGGCTGCTAATTCACAGAACCACCTGGGCAGGTGGTCCCTAGGAAGCGGACGTGTTCTGAGGCTCCTGGGGAAATGCAGTCCCACGAGGTCGGGTAAAGGGGAAACAACAGGAGAAACACAACCAGGCAGGCCCGAGAAAGATGTTGGCGTCAGGAGGGCAGAGCGCGAGTGAGCAAGGAAGGGAGAGGGGTCAGTGGCGCTGCACTGCCCAGAGAGCAGGAGTGAGGGCGGGAGCGTTGGCTCCGCTCCCGGAGAACTGTGGGAAAATGGGGCAGGAGAACAAACACCCCTTCAGTACAGGGGTGAGTCCTCTCTCTTAGCACGTCCATTCATTCCACACAGACTTTCTGGGGCACAGTGAGAGAGGGGGAGGCTCTAACAATAGAGAAAAGCCCCCAACTCGCCGAGAACAAACTCGAGCACCCATACTAGGTCGAGGCAGAAGATCACTTCCTGACTCCAGGCTTTTAGGGAAAGAAAGATGGAGAAACGGCCAGGTGCCGGCTGGGGAGGGAAACAGCAGGACGGGGCAACCCGCCAACTCGACTGGCATGATTTAGTCACATCCAGCTGAATTTTCCAGAAACCAGTGATGAATTTCCCATGCCCCATTGCTAAGGGGTGTCCTAGAAGGACCACTGTTCTTTCTCCATACAGATCCCGGGAATTGCACATAATTAGGGATGAGAAGGAAAGAAGAAGATAGGGGAGAGAATGGAAGGCTTCAGAGCATGGGGCTTTTCAGAACCGAGTTGGAGAGAGCCCCAGTTGTCGGGGCGTTCCACGGGGTCCCCGACAGTGCCGGGAAGCGAGTTCCCTTCTACCTCCGAAGCAGGCGAGGAATGGATGGATACTCAGGAATCCGATGCGGTTTTAAAAGACTTTACTTATCACAGGTTCAGGCATACAAATCAGCAAAAGGAAAAACCCGATGCTTAGGATTCCAGGCTAGAACCCCAGCCACGTGTAGGCCAAGATGGCGACCACCACGTGTGAAACTTCCAAGGGGAATAATCGCTCACAAGGCGAGATCCCACCGGGAAGAAGAAGCCCGGGAGAGCGGGAACCGGCAAGTTTATACCCCCCCAACTCAGACCTTCCTCCCATTGTTATGGAAAGCAGGGAGGGTCCAATGCCCTCAGGTAACCCCTCCTGCATCTCACCTAGGGCCTTTACTGTGCTAATGTTTTGAGCCTGGAAGGCCTTTGAAATGTAGAGAAGGGGTTTCTGAGATGGCATGTCACTGTACCAAAGATCAACACCAATGCCAGTTAAATATTTCTCCAAGCCTTCACAAGTCTCCTCTACTTCATTGTAGTTTTATATTTTATCAGGGAGCCATGCTTGTTTGTTTGGAAGCAAACAGCATTTCTCTCTGGTCTAATTACTTAGGTGTCCTTACGTGGCCAGGCTAATATGCTGGTAAGATCTAGCTAGTCCCACGATGATTGTGATAGCATGGGAGAATATTTATACCAGCTAGTACAGCATACATGGTCAGATAAACTGCCACATTTAGACTACCCCTTTATCTACGGAGTGATTTGCGGGAGGCAATCCAGAGCAGATGCAGCGGCCCTTAGGAGTCCTGCAACACCCAGTGAAAACCCTTTCAAACTCGCTTCATTTTTCTGAAACTATTCTCTCAAGTATTTTGCTGGCATTGTCTATGCAGAGCGGGGTGGGGGGGGGTCCTTTTTGCCATTCCCCCCACAGTACCCAGTGTGACTTAATTAATCCTTGATTGATTGGAGAGATTGAATCGTTTGAACCTGGAGTGCAGTGGAGCTATTTAATTTTCTTTGCTGCTAAAACTGAAATAGCCGCGTCTAGTAATTAGCAAAAGGATCCCTGGCTATCTCAGAGACCCATACAATGAGCTCCTTGTCGCTGGGCGAAAGGGAAGGTGGGTGATTACACAGCAGACGATGACACCCCATCCCTACTGTTTTCTGTGATACAGGGATTTCTGGGCGCTTAATCCCTTCCAGTGTGCTCCTGTCTGGTTCTGTTTACATGGGAGGGAGGCATCACCGAGTCATGGAGGGGCTGTCCCAGGCTGCCCACTGCCCATAGGATTGGCCAACAGTTGGGTTTTTTCCATCTTCAGAGTTCTAGGGTCAACTGGCAGTTACCTGTCAGTTCCTGGGCTTTCAGATGCCGGAAGCCAGGCCAGTGGCCACTGAACTCATAACCCAGCACAAGCTATAACTGTCAGAAGACGTGGGAGCAGCACCCACCTGGAGTGTGTTCCAAAGGCAAGAGGGCAGGAAGGTGGCTAGCGGCCTGGTTTTGGGGTTCAGCTTTCTTCCCGTAACAGCCTCTGGGGAGGAGCTGTTGAGGTGACAATGGAGGGTGTGACTCCCAACTGAGCCCTGAGTGGATGAAGGGGTCACCCCTGCGCTATGCCCAGGGCAGACACTCCAGGACCTTTTGGGTGACCTTCCCAGAGTAGGTGTGCCCTGGTGGGCAGGAGCGTGTGAGAGGTGGGGTCCAGGGAGGGACCCACGTTGTGGGGTTGTACGGGCTCCACAGCGCATTTGATGGGTACCCAGAAGTGATGGGCAACAAAGGTGTGGGAAGTGGCGGACCCCGACAGGCTCCGAGCGATGGAGGAGTGGAGATGGGGCTGGAGAGAGAACTGGGGGTGGTATGTGCGCCCCCAGCTGGATGTACCTGTGAACCACTCAGTAAGGCAGAGGTGAGCCCCAGCACCACTGGGCCCTGGCAGGACCAAATCGCCTAAGCACTGAGCCGCAGGCCCCCGTGGCCAAGAACCACTCCGGCGTAGGCGCCAACTCCACACTCAGAGCAGTTGAGAGGACCCGGGGCGCTGCCAATGTCATTCTGCGGGAACCAAGGCCCAGAGCTAACAATTCCCCAAGAGCTGTTCGCCCCCGTACGGAACATCACTTCCATCTGCCGGGGCGCCTGGTCAGCAAGAGCCATGCCACAAAAAAATAAATATCCACCCAGAGTGGCTGAGCGTGGTGCCACCCAGCCAGCTTCCCAGAACTGTGCCAGGGAGCTAGGGCAGCCCCGCCGCTGTGGTACTGGGGCCAACATGGGCGGAGCTGGGCAGGCAGAGCAGAGAGGCCGGGCGGGTCAGGGGAGGGGTGGAGCAAGACAGAGGTGGCTCATCGGCCCCTAATGCCAAGCACAAACAAGCTGTGTGAGAACAGAGCGAGGGGCCCAGGGGCACCTGCCTAGGTCCTTCTGGCTAGACGCTGGCCTGCCACAGGCAAGGACACCCCTCAGGTTTTCCCACCTTCCCTCCCTTCTGAATTTTTTTTTTGGCTTTTTTGCTTTTTTTGGTCACACCCAGCAATGTTCAGGGGTTACTCCTGGCTCTTCACTCAGGAATTACTCACGGCAATGCTCGGGGGACAATATGGGAAGCCAGGGATCAAACCCAGGCTGGCCACATGCAAGGTGAATGCCCTCCCGCTGTGCTATCACTTGCCCCCTCCGAGTTCTTTTAAGATAACCTGCACCCCTGCTTGTACCCTGGGCGCCTCAGAGCAAGCCCGGCCACTCACATGCCCGGCCCTTTTGCCTGCCCCTGGCCTTCTAATATCCCCAGTACTACCCAGCTGGGGCCTTTCCAGAAGCAATGAACGCGGCTGTTGACCCGAAGCCAGAGCACCCTGCCTATGTGATATTTCAGTGGTGGGGAGATAGGAGCACTTGAACCGTGGGCCGTGAAGTCAGTCGGAGGCTCCCCACCCACCAGAATACTTGAGACTGAAGAAAAACTATGTCAAGTGCAAACATTTGCCGTGAGCCCCGTCTGTGCCTGCAGACTTGAGGGCCAGTGGGCAGGGCTGGGCTGTCTCTGCCAGCTAGACATTGCCCCATGTCCCCTCGTGGGGTCTGCCCTGCTGCCCTCTCCAGGGGCATTTCACCCGGCAGCCTGAGCATGACTGTCCCTTCCCACCCATCTCTGGGACCCACCCTGGGAGACTGAGCACTGGGGCGCTTGTTCACAGGGAGCTCCACAGCCCGCTGGCCACAGGGGGCTCCAAAATGACTATCACTTGTATATCACCCTTCCCCGGTGAGGGGGAGGGGGCCTACGAGGGAGGCGGGGCCTGTAGCCAGCACCATCAGGAGGCCCGAAGTCTGCAAGGATCATCTCAGCCCCGCAGGCCAGCTGAAGGTTCAGGTCCTCTACATTTGAATTGGAGAGTAGGGGGCGAAGTGAGGGGGTGCCTGGGTTCTTTGACCCTAAGGATGGGGCTGGGTGTCAGGGCTCGGGGGCAAAAAAACAGGTGGAGACAGTGAGCCTGAGGTTCCGGGGTGGGGGGGGGAACCCACCTATTAGTGTATGTTTTGTTTTGTTTTGAGGGAGATGCTCGGCGATGCTCAGGGGCCCACTCCAGGCTCTGCACTCAGGAGTTACGTACTCCGGCAGTGTTTGGGGGAACCCTATCGGATGCCAGGATCCAACCCGCTGGCCGTTGCAAGGCTGGCGTCCTCCGTTGCACTGTCACTCCGCCTGCTTACTGTAGCTTGTTTCAGAGTTGATTACAGTCTATAGGATGGATTCAACATACTGGGTTTTGGTTTTTGGGTGGTGCTGGTCAGAGCTGGAGGGGAAAGCCCAGCTCTAGAAGCACAGGGCTCTGCACCGCCCGACCTCACACGGTGCCAGGGACCAGAGAGCAGTCTCAGGCCGGGCCTGAGCGGGTAAACACCACCATCTTCCGGGCCCCTCCCAGAGGGGGGAACCTTAGGGGCTGCAGTTTGTCCCTGGGGATGGGCCACCCACCAGGGTCAGCGTCAGGTGACTGAAGCGGGCCTCAAACAAGCCAGACCTTCCCATTCCCACCTCTCTGCTCCCTCCAGGTCTCCAGATTGTCAGACGCTGGCTGGAAGAACAAATGAATGACTCTCTCTCCATCTAGAGAGGACGGCGCTGGTCTCAGGGAAACTGCAAGTAACTTTTCTTCCCTCCTCCCTGCAGCCCCACTACCATCCGCAGACCATCCTGGGGGCTGGCACCCATGGCTGGTTTACAAGTTAGAGAAATTATTTTCAGAAGACGTCAGCAAATACATGAAAATTGAAGAAAGAGACCCCCGAAGGGCATGTGTCAGGCATGCAGAGGGGAAGGATGCAATTCCTGGGGCCGATCAATAGCACAGCAGGGAGGGCGTTTGCCTTGCACGCAGCCAACCCAAGTTCTATCCCCGGCATCCCATATGGTCCCCGAGCACCACCAGGAGTAATTCCTGAGTGCAGAGCCAGGAGAAACCCCTGAGCACTGCCAGGTGTGACCCCAAAGAGCAAAAAGAAAAAAAGAGATTCCCGACACCACAGAGCCCTCTGAGCTCTGCCAGCTGCAATCCGAGAGGCCCCAGCCCTGTGCACCCCACTCCATCACAATGACAATACACAGAATCCATGCTGTGAACATGTGGCTCCTTTGGCAAAGCTCTTAACTTTTCATTCATCCCACCAAGGAGATATTTTATTGTTTCCTAGAAATGCTAATAACACCAGGCTCATAAATAGTAATGAAATACTATAGATTAGCAGAGCTCAGCAAGTAACCTGGGGGCCTGGAAGAGAATTCTGAGATTAAAAAATAATAAAGAGTACCTTTTAATCGAATTTTCCCCAGACTGGGTTCTCACATGTTAATGAATACTATTGGCTCTATGGAGAACAGACTCCAGTAAGTACCTTTAGGAATCTCGAAGTGAATTATTGACTTAGCTTAGGAAAGAAATCTACTTATTTACAGGCCCCTTGAGGTGCCACAGGCTGGCCAGGGAGCAGAGGTGGAGGGAGGCCTGGGCCATCGAGATAACCCATCATTCAAAGGGGCAATTCTGTCCTGGCCAACATGGCAACCTGAGTGGAAGTGACTCTTTACTGTCGTTTATGATCTGAAACCCTCAATAGCGGGCTAAGGGCCCAGAATGCTGATGTCCTGCGAGATCAGAAATGAAAGCTGTGTTCTTCATTAGTGAATCTTCCACAGCTAAGGCAGCATCCAACACTCCACCATGCTTGTTGACTGCATGAGCTCTCTTGCAAAGTTTTTCCCAGAGCTTTGCAGCTCTCCTTAGCGCCCCCTCCACACCAACACCCACACACACACCACACACACACACACACACACACACACACACACACACCCTCTACAACAGCCTCCAATAAAAGACACAAGTGAACGCATACCCTAGGAAGAGCCTCCCCTCTCCCTAGGCCCCGAACCACCAGTCCCCACTCCTGGTACCCTGAGCCCCCACCTCAACTGAAGATCTTACCCACAATCTAGAAGCTTCTATGCTACAATGTCTGAAGGCCTTTCCCACCGAACCTGTCTGTGTCAAGCTCTTACCCATCTTTCTTGGAAAGTGCCTGCGACTTCTCTCTCTCTTCTCTTCTCTCTCTCTTTCCCCCAGCTTCTCTCTCTCTCTTCCCCCCCCAGCTGGTCATAAGAGGAGGCATCCCTGGATGCCCTTAGGGACCCAGG
>JAJIBD010012273.1:0-49971 GCA_021461705.1 Cryptotis parvus
TTCATATTGTTTCAAGCTGCCCAAGTTAAGAAACTTGATTGCAACCATAATACAGATACTAAGAGTTCTCTGGTTCTATTCATTGCAATTTTGTTCTGATTCTAAAACAATATAACACTATATTAATTGTTATATATTTATCATAAATCATGATATCTGCAGGGGTAAAATTCCGAACCTTGCAATTCTCCAAAATTTACTCACTGCCTCTGGCCTTCTGCTCATTAATATAAATCTTAAATTTAGTTTCCATAAAGGTCTATGAAAAATTTTTATTGAAATCTTATAGAATTTGGGGAGTAATTTGGAAAATGCTAATACATATTCTAATATATATTCTAACTATTGGAGTGAGATGATTTATATTTATTAAAGAATTCATTTTTAATGTTTCATAATTTTTTCATAAGATTGTATAAATATGTAGTAGATCTATTCCTAGAGCTCTAAAGAATACTATTGCAATATAACTGATAACTATCCTCTAGCAAGACGCTTACCACAGCAGAGGACATGGGAATGAATAGAACTACGTGGAGTGCAGGATGGGCAAGGAGGTCACTAGAGCAGCAATGAAGAGAAGCAGTCACCACACACTGATGGAAAATGTGGTGCTGGAATACTTTTTGCTTAAAACTCTACCATTAGCAAAATGTAAATTACAGTGTCTAAAAATATTCTAAGAAAAATAGATGTCTAAGAAAAACAAAATATATAGTTGAATTTTTTAGTGGAAATTTTAGTGGGATCTTTATTATAAAAGTCATTACTAATATATATATAAAAGGACTAGGGATTTTGTGTGTCAATTTTATGAACAGCAAATGAACTATATTCCCTTATTGGACCAATGTAAATTTTTTGATTAGTATATAAATAATATTGTCGCCTATATAAGGACATTTTAGTCTTTCCATATAGTGATTATACTTCTTTCCTTTTTTATAAATTAACGTAAACTCTAAAAGAAACAATACTTCGGGCATCCTTATACTATGTCTGATTTTAATGGGATTGATTCTTGATTGTCATAATTAACTATAAAAAGATTTTGTGGGGGAGGACAGCTGTTGGGTCATCCAGCTGTGTTTAAGTATTACTCTTGAATTCTGGCTTAAGCGGCATCCATTCCTGAAAGTGCTCTGGGGAACATATGTAGTGTCAAGGACTGAACTGCATGTGGCTACATGCAAGTGCCTTATCTCCTGCACTATCTATTACTATGTTTGTACAAATGATTTTAAAAATAATTCTCATTATCTGCTATAAGTTTCATTTAATTAAGAAGTTTTTAAGTGTGACCTGAGAAATAGTAATGCAGGTAATGTACTCATTGTGTATGTGATCAACCCAAGTTCAATCAATATCTGGAACTCCATATGATCATTTAGTCCCCACTGGTAGTAACCTCTGAGCATAGAACCAGAAATAAACCCTGAGCTTACAAAATAAACAAATATACAATTAAATAAATAAATAAAAATATTCTAAGGAATTTTTCTAAATTAGTGAACCTATAGAACTTAAGTAATTATTTCACATTTGTTCTAGAGAAATATCATCCTATAACAAATGTCTTACAATTCCTACAAAAATGCACAAATCTATTTACTTTCTTTAAAGGTACAGTCTTCAAGCCTCTTAGTAAAACTGATGCCCTCCTCTGGACAATCTCAAATCCTACACAATTCAAATTCCACATCTTCCAGTAAGAGAACGTCTAAAAGTAAGCAAATAATTAAAGCATTATCAGACTATGTGAAAACATAATAAATGATAAGTTCACTAGAAGCATGCACAGTTCAGCTATTTCTAGTGTGTTTATCATTATGCAGTAAATCTGTGTGGGGAAAATCCTCTTATATTTTCCTGATAAGTCAACAAAGTAGATTGGAAACTTCTTCCCCTTCCCTTAGAAGTTTTCAGAATTGCTGTTAAGAATTAAAATTTCCTTAAAAACTGGGAAATTTTTGTTCACTTGAAGTAAATGAATGTTTACCTTTATTGAAAGTAATTAAATGATTTTTAATTAAAATCATCTTTTAAACATTAATAAAATAGTATATTTGTTACATTTATTATATGAATAGTGTAAATAACATAATTGCTCCTTAGTGTTTACTAAGTTCCTACTCATCTATCAATAGACCTGAAAAAAGTGAAAATATATAACATATTTTCATATAAGGTATTTATAATATTGTTACTGACCTCAACTGAATACCCTATTTGGACAACAAAATTAATTTTAAAATAGTTTTTAAAAAGGCAGTTAAGTTCGTGATTCATAATAAACTTTCATGCACACCTCCAAATGAAAGACCTCTTCTGTAGCATGAAGAATTTCCTTTTCTTCCCTTATGGTAAGGAAGTACCTTTTTTTAAAGATATGAGGCATGACATGTCCAATACTTTGCTGATTACACACTTTTATCTTTCAGAGCTAACTTAATTACATTAATTTTCAAAGTGTTAAAAAAACAAAGATGTTATTTTTGTTTATTGGTTTGTTTTTTGAGTCACACCCGGTGGTGGCCCTGGCTCTATGCTCAGGAATGACTCTTGACAGGATTCAGATGACCACGAGTGATAACAGATGTCAAACTGGGGCAGTCACATACAAAATAAGTACCCTACCTATTGTACTCTGCTCCCCTAAAAAATTATTGTTTTAAAGACATCTTTAAAATATTTGTTGTTAAAATATTTATAGTTCAACTGATTTCAACAGTATCACTCCAGCCCCAAGAAACAGTTTATTTTTTAAGTTTGTATTTGTTTCTTTTCACACAGTAAAGCTAACGGTACTAGTTTCTCAGACTGTTGAAAGTCACTGAATGAAATCAAATAAAATTGTCCAAGGATGACCAGAGATTAAACATGCTGTAAAGCAGTGCTCAAGGAAAACATCAGATCTAAGGAATAAGAACTTATTGGATACTAAGTAGAAGTGTCTGAAGAAAAAAAAAAAGCAAGAAAGGCGAAGAGTGAATACTGGGATATACTAAAAGAAAAATTAAATTTAATGGCACTTCCTCTGCCACTCCAAAAATATTCCACCTGCATTTTGCACCTATAATACCAGCTATATTTTTAATAATACTCTGCTTTTACTGTATATAGTGGAGTTCTAATTTATTCATTGATTCTACCTTGGAGCTGATACCAACCAACTGAGGTCTATTACCTACGTATGAAATCGACAGAATAGCATACTTAGTGGAATCTCCTAGACTACGTATCAAAGGGCCATAAAAATAGATCATAGGACTAGAGCACATGTGTTGTATGTAGATGTCCTGGGTTCAATCTCTGACACTTCTTTGTCCCCTGAGATCCACCAGGAATAGCCCTTATTTATAACCTAGCCATAGTCCCTAGGCATGTGCACCCCCCAAAACAAATAAATATTCATATATATAGTAGTTTTCTATAAGCAGACCTAGCCCAAATAAAGATTTTAAAAAAATAATAAAGCCAAGCAATATGGAAAAAATTTTGGAAAGCTTTTTTAGAAACACAGTGTGGAGGTGTGTGTTTGTGTGGGAGGGCTGGGAGACGAAGACTAAGATAGGACAGGTTGGGATAGTAATCAGAAGGATAGTGAAGATCACGTCACGATCTTCCCGTTGATCATCTATTTCCTAGAGCGGGCACCAGTAATATCTCCATATGTCCTGTCTCATGCCAGTAGAGCCAGGGGCATCGGCTTGCTACAGGAACATAAAGAGCCTCAAACCATTATATTAGGTCATGGGAATGACCTAATATAATTGTTACTGAATTTGGCATATCATATACAACACGAGAAGCTTGCCAGGCTTGTCGAGCGGGAGGCAAACTCTTTTAAAGACCTCCAAATAAAGCATTTATTGATGAACCGCGCGGCTAGCCGTGCTGTAATGGGCTGGTCTGCTGGGTGGAGTTCTGACGAGAGGGAAGTCCAGAAGTGGAAAATGGTGGCGCCCGTGGAGTGAGGAGGGGGTGGTCTGGCTTGTTGTGAGGCTCTGCCGAGGTGGTGGGCCAGGGCTAGGACCTGCCATGCCTCCCGACTGCCTCATGAATGGCTGTGCACAGGGAGAGCAAGGAACAGCTCTGCCCCCTGTGTGAGAGAGTCTCTGGACCAGCATAGTGAAGAAAGAATATTTTTTTTCAAATATTCAAAAAGGAAACAAACTTATGTGAGTAAGAGGAAATGGAGACAGAAGGCACAGAGCTGGTTGACTTAGGTCTAGGCACTGTGAACAGAAATGGGCTAATGGGTAGGACTGGGGAAGGAGGAGTAACCGTTTGTTGCTGACTACTGCATTATTTTCCTTATTACATAATTTCTTGACTCAGAAGTAGTGCCTATAAACACAGTTACTATCTCACAGCTGCTTAAGTCAGAATCCTGACCAGACGGAGATCAATTCCCTGCTCCAGGTTTCTGGGGAAAAAAACAGTAAAGAAAAGAAAGCACTGTACTTTTATTATATTTTTTTACTGATGATCTAGCATCAACATCTCATAAACTTAAGAAAGCAAGAAAGCAGACTGACCTTTGAGTAGGGACACAATGAGGCCAGGAGTCCCCACCAAAGAGCTTTTGTTTATTTCCAGAGACAGACAGTGCCCCCTTCCCACTAACACTTGTTCCCTCCATCCTGTCCAATAGCCTCCACACCAATCATGTGAAATAATAGTGGCACGCTATTGATTTTATAGAGATGTTTTAAATTCTAAGTAAAGCTCAGGTTCTATTAATCAGTTGTCTCATGGTATTTTATCAAACTGAGTTTCCAGGCCCCAAGGTCCAGTCTGCCTCTCATTACATGGTCTAGCATCTTTGACTCTTTTAATTGCTCCTGACAAATCATTCAGAGTCCTCCTGGCTTCTTCCCAAATGTTGCAGGCAGATAAATAGAAAGGCCTTGGTAATGAGCTTTTGAGAAATAACAAAGCTTGAAGAAATTGCCCAGGCAGAGGTAGTCCATTAAGATCCCATTGAAATCTCATTGAGACGCTAACCTAGAGCTCTTTGGAGATGGAAAAAATGAGGCCCCACCAGAGAAAGCAGGATCCCTAAGAAAAGAAGCTACGAGAAGAATTTAAAGGTCGGAATAAGAATATGAAAGATGCTGTACAGTGTTAGGCAACCCCTGTGACAAAACCTAGATTAACTTTTTCAGGGGGTGTTGGAGGGAGTGCACATATGTGTACTCAGGGCTTATTCCTGGCCCTTCCAGGGTCACTCCTGGAAGGCTTGAGGGACCATATGTGTGACTGCGGGTGGAACCTAGGTTTGTGATGCAAGTGCTTATCTTTGTATTATCTCTCTGACAAACCCAGATTAACTTTAATGTAGGTGGAAGAACTTCAGACCAAGACAATTTGGAGGATAGAGTATAACCTCATCGCAAAAGCCATTCTCAGCTTTTATCCACTCTGAAGAAAGCCCTGTTCTCTGTTAGCATGCATTCCTCTCTTTCTCAGCCCTTACATCTAAGTAAATTTCTTTCAGTAAAAACTATTTTGCTTCAGAATATTCATTTCTGTGAGGAAAGGCAAAGGACTGGGAATGCCTGTGCTCCATCCTAAATCCATGGGGCCCCAAGAACTCAGGGTTGTAGGGACCCATTCCATTGCCCTACATAACAAGCGGTACTTGAGGGCAGCTTCATGACTGCTTTTAGGGACTGGAAAAACATGAGGTTTCAAGAGAATTTTACCAGTTCTAAGCCATGCCAGGCAATTCCCTAGTTGGTCAAAATTGGGTAAGCAAAGAGGCGATCTTTTCTAGATCTTTCCTCTTTCTAGATCTTTCCTTCTATATCTTTTCTAGATCTTTCCACTTTACAAAGCCCCCTACAACATTGTGAACATAGCCTTCATCCATTCTATCTAGAATTCTTGATGAGGAGCCTAAAATCCTGAATGGAAACACTTGTTCCAACTTCCTGCTGACACTCACCATCTCTACCTGATTTGTTCTAGTAGCCTGATTTCTCCTTCTCAGAAAGTTCTGTTCTCAAAATAGTACAGAGCCAGGCTTTTCAAAATAAGTAAAAACTTTAGTTTCAAAATACTTTTTACTGAAAATAATAAATATTATTCCTGAACTAAAAAACTGTACAGGGGCTGGAGCGATAGTCTTGCAGGTAGAGTGTTTGCCTTGCACGTGGCCGGCCCATTGCTGGGTGCGACCCAAAAAAGCAAAAAAAAAAAAAAAAAAAAAAAAAAAATCTGTACAAAGCTCTCAGGGTAGAACCAAAACCTGTGATTTGAACAAAGCTTTTCAGCCTTTGTCTTTTCCTGCCACATAGTCTTTCAGCTGTTGACATCTTAGGACGCTCAAGAAGACACATCCATCAACTGTCCTCAAAGCCTTCAACCCCTCCACCTTGTTTTCTTCTCACTTCAGCTTCTTAACGATCACGTTGTAGACAGATACATAGGTTAACCCTGATTATGAGTTTTTTGGGAAAGACTAAAACTAAGCAGAAATTGCCTTGCCCTAAAGTAGGCTCAAGGTATGAAGACCACATCCCTCTGTGATGAGAATTAATTTGAAATGCAAAGTAAATTTCTTTAAATAAAATGATTTCACATCACTATTTCGTCTCTCCTGAGATTCTTTTCTGTGAGAGAAGTAAGTAAATGTTCCTGAGTGACCACCTGGTTTGAGATTAGGCTGACTTTCCTCTTCCTGCAAAGAGCGAGTCCTCTGTCAGTCACGAGGCCTAGTTTCACACGATGTCAGGTAGTGGGGATCAATTCTCCTGCTGTGCTCATTGGAGTTTATTAGAAGTTGTTTGTGAAAGAACTTCTAATAAACTCGAGGCAGTTTATTAGAAGGTCTTTGTGAAATTTCTCTAGCTTTGACTATAATTGCTGCCTGTGGGGCTGGTGAGACCCTCGTGTCCATGCGTGGAGAGTAGAGACTTCACCAACCCCCACCCACACTTGGCATTTTCTTTTCCTTTTTTTTTTTTTTTTTTTTTTTTTTGGTCACACCCGGCGATGCTCAGGGGTTTCTTCTCCTGGCTCTTCACTCAGGAATTACTCCTGGTGGTGCTCAGGGGACTATATGGGATGCCGAGAATCGAACCTAGGCCAGCACAGGCCGGCGCGCGTGCAAGGCAAATGCCCTACCCGCTGGGTATAGCTCTGGCCCACTTGGCATTTTCTTATGAAAGCTGTCAAGGCTACTTATCTCACCTCCATTTCACCCAGGTCACTTACGACAATCTGACAAGTCACCTTTGCTTCCCTTAATTATTTTAAAGCTCTTACACCCTGTTTCACTTTTATTTCCCTATTGCTTAAGAAAATAAGAAAACTTACTTATTCTTCATATTTACTGCTTATGTTTCTTCCCTTTCCAGTCCATTTTTCACTGAAGATTAAAAATTACAAAGGGTTAAAAAGAACTTTCTTTGTTGTTTCAATGACTGGAACTGTAGTAAGCATATAATAGGTGCACAGTAACAGTTGTTGCATAAAAAACATACTTAGTATACATTAACCCATTTGACTCTTATAACAACCTAGTGAAATAGATGATGCCAGCAAAGGCTGGCGGTGTGCAAGGCAAATGCCCTACCACTGGGCTATCGCTCTGGCCCCAAGATGTATTGCTTTACACCCATCCCACCCCCTCTCTCCAGTGTTTTACATAGAGATAATCTTGGAAGAAGGGATGTGTCCTTGGCATAATCCTTTGTTTATAACTATAATAGGGTGTGGCACCACCCTTCTACAATCTGTTTAGGGTTCTTTGTTGACACGACCCTCCCTGTCACAGATCAGATAACTTTGGTGTATATAAGGGAACTGACTTGAGGCCCCTTCGCCTTTTTTCCTGCTCCTCTTTCTTTTGGGTTCATCAATAAATGCTTGATTTGGAGGTGACTACAAGAGTATGCCTCCCGCACGGCAAGCCTAGCAAGCTGCTCTTGTTGTATTTGATATGCCAAATACCAGTAACAATTATATTAAGTCATTCCCATGACCTAATATAATGGTTTGAGGCTCTTTATGTTCCTGTAGCAAGCTGATGCCCTTGGCTCTACTGGCATGAGACAGGACATATGGAGATATTACTGGTGCCTGCTCTAGCAAATAGATGATATACGGGAAGATTGTGATCATGATCGTTGGTGAACATCTTATAAATATTATAGTCAAAGCTAGCAAAATTAAAAATTTTGGCAGTGGGACAACATGATCACTTGGTAATAAATCGGTAATACAGAACAGAGGCTGTACTCCAATTCATAAAGAACTTCTAGTACAGTCATGTTCTTTGAGGTCCTATTGTGAGCATATTGTGAATGCAAAGGTGGATTTTCCTGAACTGGTGGGTTCTTGAGAATTGTATCAAAGGTTTGCATATACACTGTGATGTTTAAGATGTTTGAGTTTATTATACAGTTTAAGTAGATGGGTGTCGGGGCGAGTTCCCTTCTACCTCCGAGCCGGTGAGGAATGGATGAAAACTCAGTAATCCGATGCAGTTTTAAAAGGCTTTACTTATCACAGGTTCAGGCATACAAATCAGCAAAAGGAAAAGCCCGGTGCTTAGGATTCCAGGCTAGAACCCCAGCCACGTATAGGCCAAGATGGCGGCCACCACGTGTAAAGGCTTTGTAAAGGGGAAGAAGACAAGACTTCCAAGAAGGGTGCGAGCTCACAAAGAGAGCGCCCACAAAAGAAGCACACACGGAGTGAAAACCGGCTAGTTTATACCCCTGCAACTCAGACCTTCCTCCCACTGTTATGGAAAGCAGGGAGGGTCAAATTCCCTTAGGTAATCCCTCCCTGCACCTCACCTAGGCCCTTTAGTATGCTAATGTTTTGAGCCAAGATCTGCATGGGAATGCCTTTATAGGGTAGAGAAGGGGGTTTCTGAGATGGCATGTCTCTGTACCAAAGACTAATATTAATGCCAGTTAAATATTTCTCCAAGCCTTCACAAGAGTCTCGTCTACTTCACGGTTAGTTTTGTATTTTAGTTGTCTTTGAGTTATCATGGAACCATGCTTGCTTGCTTGGAAACAAACAGCATTTCTCTCTGGTCTAATTACTTAGGTGTCCTACGTGGCCAGGCTAATATGCTGGTAAGATCTAGCTAGTCCCACGATGATTGTGGTAGCATGGGAGAATATTTATACCAGCTAGTACAGCATACATGGTCAGATAAACTGCCACATTTAGACTACCCCCTTATCTACGGAGTGATTTGCAGGAGGCAATCCAGAGCAGATGCAGAGGCCCTTAGGAGTCCTGCAACAGATGGGTATAGGTCCCTCCCAAAATACCCAGGCTCTCCTTTCAGCCCTGTGCGGCCCAGTCTCATGTATGACTTCCTTGTCTTGTCCCTCACAGTCAACTCACATTCAGCAAATGATGGCCTGGTCTTGAGCCCTACATGAGCCTGTAGTCTGTGTGAGTATATGCAGAGAAAGAGAGAGAGAGAGAGAAAGCCCAGGGGTCTCCCTTTATCTGCTGCCATCTCCCATCCCCAGCAATCCCATTATCTATTTGATCAGCTACTTTTTTGATGGGTGAGATTGACAGTGCCTAGCAGAATGCACCTGGCACTCTTAGATACACTTTCACTGTGTCAGTATCATCAAAGCAGAAATTCGCAGCAGACTAAAATTCAGATATTTCATCTTTTCTTTTAAATTCCACCAAAGTACACTTAGCAAAGCATGTTTTTAAGTACTAACAACTGCTTGTGAATAAAGTCAATTAATACATGGTATGATGACAGATGCTGTATATAGAATAGTGCTAGTCACTTTATAATCTTTGCCATGTGTAATAACAAGCAGCTTCCTTCATGCATTGGCATATAATAGACAAAATGTAACCAGCTAGAGTGGAAGGTGCTAAGATCTCAGCATGACAGAATACTTTATAGCTTAAAAATAAAAACATTAGTTGACGTCATGAATTAACAGAATCAAATGGTGCAAATTTGTTTAATAGAATATAAACAAAAAATAGAGTTCTCTTGTTTCTGAAAAAAATAGTAAATGTGTTTATAGAGTTACTGTTTAAAAATAGAAATGCTCACAGTAAGTTAACCGAAAGACCATGTAGTATCAGAGTCAATATATTCTACAGATTTCACTGCATAGATAGGAAATACAAAACATATTTAACCCAACCTGGAGGCACTTCCAGAGCTCCCTGAAAGCATACATATTTTTTCTATTAGAATAAGAGGAAGTTTTGTTATTATTCAAAAAAGTTAATTTATATAAAACAGCTGAAGTATCTGGGTATGTATTTTAAAACATACACTTAATTAGGACATTGTAAGTTCAGGTGTGTACAAATCAAGTCCTTGTAAAGATATCATTTCTTTTACATGGAAAATAGTATGGCAAATTGTTTTGTATAAACATTAAACTGTCTTTTAAAACAAAACATTAAACTGTCTTTAAAAAGATATTGTGATATATTCACTAGCTGTAAAAAATGTCAATTTCTGTTTTGAAAACAAGAAAAAGGTCAGGCCACATAGATAACTCCAAATAACTGAATGCATGCTTCACGTTTGAAGGGTCAAGTGAGATCCTCACCAATGAGTGGTCTTCTGAGCACCTCGAGTAGCACTGGGTGTGCCCACTACAACCTCCATAAGGGGCATTTACACAGATCTTTAAAAGTTCAATGCAGTTAACATGCTTTCAATAATGGCAAAATCCAAGCTCACCAACAAGAGCACTTGGTTAAAGAGCACTCTTTTAAACTCTTTTTCCAAAGAGACAACATAAACCGCACCTGGACACAGTACTACAGGCTACCTGCAGAGACATTGAATGACCATCCTCTTCTTCCAATAGTCTATCAATGATCATCACAACCGAGCAGAGATTCTGTAGTTCATAGACCAGAATCAGTACATATTTTTAAGAGTCCATGTTCTTGCCCAAATTTCAAAACATTCTTGAGAACAAAACACTGTCAAAGCATTAAAATTGACAAAAACTTCAAGAAAAAATCTACATTATTGGTATCTTTGTGGAGACATGGGCTCCGTAGGCCAAGTTCTCACCAGAGCGGGTTCTTTCTAAGTACGGGGTAAACTCGCAACATGGGGCAGAGCGCACTGGCTCTCCCTGAACAGCCGCCAGAGCGCCCGGGAGGATGGTGGGTTCTAGCCCTGGCCCACCATCCCAGCAGAGCCTCGCACAAGCCGAAGACCCCCCCACCCGAGGGCCTCCATTTTCCACACCAGACTTCTCTCCGCGACCTCCACCCAGCAGACCAGCCACAGCGCCCGGCCATCGAGTCGACCCTGCAGCAGTCTTTCTTAAATCCGCCCAGGTAGCGTCCAGAACTTCAGACATGGGGCAAGCGACTGGCTCCCTGTACCAGCCGCTCTGAGCGCCGGGAGGATGGTGGGTTCTAGCCCTGACCCACCATCCCAGCAGAGCCTCGCAACAAGCCAGAAGCCCCCCCCCACCCATGAGGGCCCTCCATTTTCCACATCCGACTTCTCCCGCAGACCTCCACCCAGCGACCAGCCACAGGCCGCCACCGCGGCGCGTGGTTCATCAATAAATGCTGGACTTAGAGGTGCCTACAAGAGTATGCTACCTGCGGCAGAGCCTGAAGCTACCCGTGTTGTATTTGATATATGCCAAATACCAGTAACAATTATAGACCTCATTCCGGAATAGTTGGGGCTCTTTATGTTCCTGAGCAAGTAGATGCCATGGGCTCTACTAGCATGGACAGCATAGAGACACTGGGGCCCCGGGCAACGATGATGACGGGAGACAGTGTCGTGATTGGTATCTGTTAACTGTGCCAACTGATAATAGTTATTAAGGATACAGTAATAATCTTCAATTGTTTTTTATTTTAATTACAACATCAGTATGCATTTAAATAAGGCAAAAGACAAAGTGCATGATTCTGTTCATGCTAAGAGACAAAGTGTATTGCATATACAGATCCCTTGGTTGCCCATAGTAGCTCATGGCTACAATTAGCATAGCTCAAAGGTAAACACTATGTTGATGGTAGAAAGTCAGAGACAGAAAGACAGAAGTTAAGTTGGTGTTTCTTTTTGTAAGTCTCAGAATTTTGTTGGTTGACTCCTAGAAGAGCAGGACTAACAAATTCTCTATTTAATACTGAACTATGTAGTACATTAAGCAGGTTTCTTGTCCCCTTTGTGGACCATCAGTAAGCCTAAGCCAAAAGAAATTATTATTGGGAGGTCTGACCACCTTAGAAGAAGACATGATTTTTACCATTGGTTTCTTTTGCTAGTTTAGCAATTAAATTCCTCCATATGTCAAGAGTTTTTCCATAGGATAATTTCCTCCTCCATTGAACCCCAGTATTTGTGTGAGTGAAAGAGAGCAGCTACCGCCTCCCCAACCAGGGCAGGCCTACTCATGGAAAGTTACCAATTTAGGGCCTAAGTGACCTTTTCATCCTGCTATCTACAAAAGGCCCAGAACAAATTCCTTTTAGAGGTTGGGAGACCCAGACCCCTGTCCAGACCTGCTATCTGGCCTGAATTGCATTCCTGTACTTACACATAGCCGTTGCTGACCTACAATCCCGCAAGTGCCTAGCGGCACCAAATATAAAATGAAGTATTGAGTGTGACATGATTGGTAGTGATGGTAACTTGTTACAAAGTGATTGGCTGCCTGCGAGCAGACCTTGATTTAATGTTTTAAATCTATTGGATGGTTATGCGCGGGCTTCTCTGTAGCAGTGAGAATTATCTCTTAAAAGATCCCCCTGAAAGGGCTCGGGGCTCTTAGCCACTGACTGTTTGTGGTCATGCTATGAGCCTGGGTATACTCGAATAAACCCTTGTTTTTGCATAGGACCTGTCTCTCAGAGTTTTCCTTGATAGGTGCGGCATTCTGAGGCTCCCAGTCAGTCACCCCATCAGGTGCAAACCCTTTCATGAGAATTAGACAGGCAGGTAAGTGAGTGTGAGGCAGTAGGAGGAGGGAACACAGTGGCAATGAGTTTCAGAAAACAATAAGACCAAGACATGATATAAAGAATTACACCAGCCCCAGCCCAAAAGGCATGAAGGGAGAACTTCCTCTGGTGATAAATTTTATGGAAATAAAGTCTACTAAGATTCTGAGTGATGGTGGCCCAAGAGGAGAAGACCAGGTCTCCTTAGTAGAGGAGATGTTTCATGCTAAACAAAATACTCTGATAAAAAAAATACAGGATTTAAAAAAAATAAAAAGAAAAAAGTAATGAAATAACAAATGTATAAAAGTAACAGAAACTTAGAGTGAGGGAGGAGCAGTATGGAGGAGTGTGTGATGTTGGAACCTCATGTACAGAAAACCTTATTATTTATAATACTGCAAACTAGGCAGGAGAGATTAAAAGAAAACAGTGGATGGGTAGGGCACTTGCCCTGCACACTTGCCTTGCACACTTGAGTTTGATCCCCAGAATCCCATATGATTCCCTTAGTTCCAACAGGAATGATTCCGGAGCACATAAATAAGCCCTGAGCACCACAAGGTGAGTTTTAAATAGTCCATCCCCAATGAAAAAGTTGAAAATCACAATGCCTAAAAATTAAAAATTTTAAAAATTGTTTAGAAGAATCTGAAAGAACTTGGAAAGTTTAAAATCCTTCCTCTTTGCAAGGCCCTAGCGATAGATAGATCTTACATCCATGAAGAGCTCCAAGCCAAGGCAACTTGGAGAAAATCCATAGAGAAAACCCTTTCCTACAGAAAATTGAAGGTTTCTTCTCTCTCTCTGGAGCAGTCCATATTCTATCTTGGATGCATTTCTCTTTTCATTCATTTTTAAAATAAATATCTTTGCTTCATCATTTATTATACACTGAAATTCTTGTTTTGTTTTTTATTTTTTTTAATTTTCTATTTCTCACAGAAAATACCTAACTTCAAGGTGGTATTATAATTAAAATCATTTCAGTACTACTGTGGACTATGATTATGCAATAAATAACTAAAACTGAATTCTATATTTCTCAAATTTATATTAGGTCTGTGCCGTCACACAAAAGAAAGAAAGTTACTTCTATTTTTAAACCTACCTAGTTGGAAACTCTTCTAGAGGTACCTTAAACGGAAGTAACGTGTGTTTGTATTACAACGGGAGTTGTGGCAAAAGTGATGGAATTTTAGTGTGGAGAACATCAAGAGTAAAATAATACTAAGTATTGTTATCTACACATCATTTCTGAGCTATCTTTGAACCTATAGCAATTAAACTAATGCCATCATTTTGTTGTCCCTCTTACTCCTGAAGCCCGTTCTTTTATATTTGTCTAAATAATTTAATTTATGGATGATATGCTGAGCAGTTTCAGTGAATAGGGGCAGGAATCCTATGAATCTTAATGCCTTTCACTTTAATATAAGTCTACATTAATAAGAGGGATTTGCGAGTCTTTTCTTAAAGGAGTCACAGAATCAGTATCCTAAAGCTACTAATGATAATAGCTAGATTATTTTGCATTAAATGCTACTATAAATGATGTGCAAAAGTCCTATTATTTCTGAATATCTGCAAGAAAATTTTGAACAGCATTAACTCAGCTAAAACAAAGAGGAACAGACATTTTAATTTACATTATAATTTCACAGTGAATAAAGTTGAACCAGTTAGAAACAATAAAAAAGACAGAAATCTTCTATCAATGTTAAATGTAGCATTCATTGTTAGAATTTCTTCTTTCAGAGGACTGGCAACTTATCAGGCTAGTGTCCTATTGTTTATTAGAATCAATTATTGGAAAAACAATTTTGTACCAGTCACATGTATGAGCAAGTCATTGTCCCTGGCAAACTTTAGTGGGGTAGCAGGTAGGATGAACAATTTAAACAAGAACAATAGCTGAGAGATGAAGAAGAAGCTATCAATAACACAATTTTTAAATAATACTGTTATTTTGATTTTTGGATGGTGATATCTCCAACAGTGCTGGGAGAGAAATTGAAGACCACTTTTAGCAGTTCTTGGTCCTGCACATGTCTGACAATTTGGTTCTCTATACTGGCAATGTGAACTGGACATATTTATACCCTGAAGTATTTGGGTCACCTGCCATGATGGGAGTCTTGGTGGTACCTGTGACCAAATTTGGATCTTTGTTCAAATAATACTTTAAATTCTGGTATTTTAGTTCCAGGAAGTAGGAACTGCATTTCAACTTACCATAAGGCCCTATTTCCGCTGATTCCCAAGTTCAAGTGGTTAGACAAATAGATGATAGATGGATAATAGATAAATAGATATCAATAGATAGATATTGCTACATTGTTTCTCATTTCTGTATTAAGCGTAGGTATCTACATTCCTTGACAATAAGACCTTTATTCTGACCATATCTCTTGTAGCTGCAGCATCTTGTGAATTTCTTCAACCCCTTCTGGACAATCTTCACAAAGAAGAAGTTCTCTGGTAAATGAGATTAGAAATCTGTTTCTGGACAATTTTAGTTGATTGAACAAGTCCAGAATCTAGTTCCTACCCCGTCCTTTATTTATTTTACTTCTACTCTCCACTTCATTACATCTGAATCCCTTTCTCATAAGATATTTGAAGACATCTCTTCAAATACATGACAACAATATACACTTACTTATTTCTAGTTTTTGGACTCAGTCTTCCCATCATTATATTTTTGGGTCTTTTACACATGCCACCTATTATCAATTATGTAGGAAAACAGATTTACAAGTGACAGTGAAAATTAACAATATGTATCTTAGAAAACAATACAGTGAAGGCAAATCATTCATTGGATAAACATTAGATCAGGGCTAAAAAGGATGATCTACAAAGAGCAGAGCCTGAAGCAGGCAGCAAATGCTTATCTATGGCTGTGCAATCAAAGAGATCAAGGAAGCCTTCTGTGATATACTGCAAACACACATGCGAGGAAGTTCCTCTTCCCCGCATGTGGTCACTAGATCACTTGACATCCCCTTAATAATCGATTTGCTCAAGCGGGTGCCAGCAGCGTTTCCACTTGTCCCTATCATATGCCAATGTAGCCCAATGGCATCTGCTTACTCCAGGAATACGAAGAGTCTCAAACCGTTCGTTCAGGGTCTTGACAAAGTCCGACCATATTGTAGGTGGGCAGCCATGTGATCTTTTGAAATTCCGTGGGATTCAGTTGGTAACTGCTCTAGTCCAGCAGTTATCTCCAAGTTGCATTATATATCCAGCCCACCTGATTTTCGATGCGTTGGCAAACGAGACAGCGTCCCTGATTCTGGATCTTCAATAGAGGTCGTAGCTCCGATTCCTTCTCTCACCTGAATGAGGCGTGATATTCCACGCATAGCTCTTTTGATTCATCTTTGGGAGACCCGAATAGTGTTCTCATCTTTACGACATGTGGCGAAGAAATGAAAGACAGACAGAATATATGATGACTCTATGGTCTCAAGCATAGGTTATTAAGAGAAACAACATGACATTCAGGAAAATGAAGAATAATAAATCAGGTTCTATAGGACAACAGTTAGCTATCTACAACACCACCATTTTCAATATACTGCCTTTATCCCAATGAACTCTGAGGATCACAACTCACATAGCATCCTTTTGGACAATTAAATCAATAAGTAGTAAAACTTCACAAAGTTTTGCCCATTTCTACGAAGAAAATAATTGAAAAATAACCAAAGTATCTTGAGCCAATTCGTTAAGAGCACAGAGATTGCTGGTCTTCTCTTTGTCAGCAACTTCACCTTATTTTGTTTGAAGGGAACATTTTGCTCAACTCTAACTCTGAAAAGCATGTAAACAATATATTTTCATCAATCTCCTAGATAACTTTTTATATGCCTTCAGAGCTAGGTGGCTTCAGAGGTAATAAAATCCTAACTGGTTCCCATGCCTACTCAGTCTTTATACTTCTTATAAAGAAGAGTCTTCGGAAATTGCTAATTAGTAGCAAATGGTAGGAACACTTTTAAGAGCTGAGACACCCAGGAGAAGAGAAGGAACAGCAAGATCTAATGGAAAGAACACTGGTTTGGGACACACATTTTATTTCCAAATCCGCAATTAACTTGCTGTATGACCTTGGGCAAATCTCTTAATCTCTCCTTTTGTGGTCCTCCCAACTGTCAAAAGCAAGGGCAATGATATTTACTAACTACCCTGCCTCCCCAGAACATTGCAAAGATTAACAGAATAAAATTTATAAAACCTCCTTGAGTACTACCACTAAATTGCGCTGCTGAAATAAAATTGTCTGTGTAAAATCAAGGCACACTCAAAATACATTTTCCATGATGGAGCATAAATAATGATGCCTATATCTCTGAATTTTGAGAAAATGCCCATGTACATGCATGAATAGTTTAACCATTAAATCCTTTCCTACCTCACCAACTGTGATTTCTCTACCGTCCTTAAATGGCTAACCCTTCATGAATGAATCATTCTCATGCCCTTTCCTTTTTATTAAACATCTTAAAAGTGGTTATGATATAGGTGGTCCTCACGGGTGGCTTATGTGAGGCTGGAAGGAGAGAGAGACAGTCACTTTATCCCCAGCCACCTCTGTCACCTGGGACCCACTGGGCAGGCTAAGGACTGATAAAAAGCAAGTCAGCCCTAGGCCTTACCCAGGGTTTCCCTCAGGGTTCTTGTCTTCCTCGCAGAAAAAGAATTTTCAGAAGTATACAGGCAGTGAAGTAAAACATATTCTATTATGTTGTTTTAGGAAGGGGAAGGAGGAGGGAAAGTGAGAGAGAGAGAGAGAGAGAGAGAGAGAGAGAGAGAGAGAGAGAGAGAGAGAGAGTAAACATCTCAAGAGGGGAGATGTGGGCGACACACGTGATCGGGCACCACATGTGCTCTGCAACACATAGGCTCAGGCAGCATGTGCGCCCAGGCAGTATATGCATGCCATCCTTTGGTCAGGCAGTATATGCATGCCATCCTTTGGACTGCTTTTATAGATTTCTTCCCAAGCTACTCCCATATGGGACTTCAACCTAGGTTGCTAGGGCTGTTGCCAAGGGGAGTAAACTTTGGGAGTGGTCTTCTTTGAAAATCTCCTTTTCTTGACCTTTGTTCCTGCTGGATCCTTTTGTCCTGGAATGTATCCAGATTAAGGGCTGGGCAAAGAAAGATTGACCCAGCTCTCTCAGAGTTTGTTGATGGTTAATGGGTCTTATCAAGTCTTCATTTCAGTTTTCTAAACAGGTGCTTTTGGACACCCTTAAGGTGAAACTCCATTGCCTAGGGACACCCTGTCTGCCTGCCTACATCAGTTACTCTACAAGTTAAAAAAAAAGTTTTTTAAATGTGGGGATAAAACATAAAGAATTTAACAAAACTCTGCATAAAATATGCTACTTTTTTTCAAAAATATAGCTATTTACAAAATGTGCTCAGAATTTTATCTGTAACTTACATTTGGCTTTCAGTAATTATCAAATGTTTGCCTCAAATCTTGTGCATTACACAGAACCCCAAGCTTCTTGCTTGCCACAGTTCTTTTTTCTTTCTATTCTTATTTTTGATACTCTATTTCTATTCTTATTTTTGATACATTACAAAGATTTGTGGAAAAGGCACTTTTTCTTCAATTTTTCTCAATAAGGGAATAAGAACATCATTTTATAGAAGATTGAGTAAATTAACAAAGACATTTTAACTAAGATATTGAATAGATAAATTGTTCATAATGAAGAGTAAAGTCTGATAAAAATGAAAGAAAAGAGTCAATAAAGAAGAAAGAAAAGAGGATGAACCAGTGCTTATTGATTAGCACAATATTCAGGCCCCAAGGTTTCCCAGGAACAAATTTCTGCATCATTCAATGTTAAAAGCCTCAACAATTGATGCAAAATTCTCTTTTCCTGTTGAATAACTAAAGATGATCTCAACATTGTCACTGTCTATTAGAAAATTGGGGACCCATTGGCCAGAACTTGACTGAGTTGATGTGTGTGAGAACTGACCACAGACTGACTCATTTGTATTTTAATTGAAGCCATTATAACCACCTGCAAGTCTGTTATGGCTAACCTTTGTCCAGGGCTGCTAAGGCATTGGCCATGCACAAATGCACCCTGCTGACCCAGGAAATTGGGTAGCCAGGATGAATTCTGACAGAGTTCAAAGAAGGATCAGACCAATTTAAATGATTCCTTTTCATTGGAAAATTAGACTAACATGTACAATAAAGGCTGTGAAGATGACTATTTCGTGAGTCCATTTTACTTGTGAAATTCCATTTTATTTGTGAAAGTTCATTTTATTTGTGAAAGGATTTTCCCTTTGTTGCTTATGTTTGTGGTCGCACACCAATGCATCATCCTGTGGCTCAGGCAAGAACACCGATTGCCAAGAGGGAAGAGAGAGAGAGAAGTGTATCTTATTGTTTTCAGTCTTATACTTTTTCTAAGCAATTTGGAACGGTAGCAATTTGGAACGGCTTGCCATAAACTCAACATAGCTGAATAAATTAAGAATACAATTTACAGAAAATACACTTGTTACATTACCTTTACGATCAGAGTTTAATGGAAAGTGTAGAGCAGAAAATATAATTAAGTTCCTTTTTGTCATAAATTCTTGGCAATTTTTTTTCACCTCTGAGGGAAGTCAGGATTAGTCAGTTCTTAAGGAATGAAAGAAACTTCTGTAGCCATTAGCACAAAAATTAAATCTTTCTCCATTTTGTGTGTTCTGTTGGAGTCCTTGCTCGTTTGTCCGCTTCCCGCTGGGATAGCAAAGAACCACACTCATAATGCAATAACAAACAGGGTTTATTCCAGCTAGCTGGGGCCAATCACTTCACTGAGACATGCAGGTCCTAGTGAGAATGTTCGATCCCTGGGAGAAGGCAAGCAGGGATTATATAGGACTTCCAAGGCCATTACATGTGTCACAGCCCACGCAAATCCATATAGCCAATAAACTTAAAGAAAAATGTATTTCAAACATTTCATCCTAAAAAAGGTCATGCTAACTTAAAGAAAGAGAAGTGGTATGTCCTGTTCCAGTCATGTGCTTAACGAACCTTAAGGATGCCCTGTCCTCAGCTGGAGGTAAAACTATACTATCCAGATGAACAGGATAGATATGCATGGCCAATGACTTGTTTCTCAAGACCCCAAGGCGCACATAGTTGGGGCTATAGCAGGATCTAACAGTTCCAGGACCCAAACTGTTCATAATGAAAGAAGCATATAAATAGGACTGTCCCCACTCTATATAAAGAGAAATCAATACAGAATAAAGTAAAAGAGAGAACTAGAAAACACTTAAGAAAATGCCTGTATATAACTCCTTCCTCTACAACTTTCTTTCATTTTAACTTTCAACCATATATGTCTTATTGATGTAGGCAGGCAGACAGGGGGTGAGGAGGCCTTCATGCAATGAACTACCACATGGTTTCCTGAACATCACCAGATGTGAGCTCAAGCAGAGAGTCAGATATGACCCCCAAGTACCCAAATGCCCCTAAAAATATTAAACTGGAAAAAGCATCACAATCATTTCAAAAGTTCTGAAAACTAACCAAAAGCTAATAATGAAGTGTTATTCACGAAAGCATATTAGACGCTGGATATGACAATAGGGGCATGTAGTGTCCCTACCTAGGAGAGCTTTTACCCCTTCTGTCAACTCAGTGAAAGCATTAGTAAGTCAGGATAGTTGATAATGAACACAACACCTAATTATTAAACACGTCCCTCAGCTTATATTCAGATCCTTTAGGAAGTGGGAATCACTATCACTATCACTATCTTCCCGTTCATCATCTATTTACTCTAGCGGGCACCAGTAATATCTCCATATGTCCAGTCTCATGCTAGTAGAGCCCAAGGGCATCTGCTTGCTCCAGGAACATAAAGAGCCTCAGACAATTATATTAGGTCATGGGAATGACCTAATATAATTGTTACTGATATTTGGCTATCAAATACGACACGTGCAGCTTGCCAGGCTTGCCGTGTGGGTGGCATACACTTGTAGTCACCCCTAAATACAGCATTTATTGATGAACTGCTTGTGGCTTGGTGGCAGCGTGAGCCGGGCTGTGATAGGGCTCGTCTGCTGCTGGGTTGAGTTCTGAGGAGAAGGGAAGTCCGATGTGGAAGACGGCGGCCCTCATGGAGTGGTGGGGGGTTGTCTGGCTTGTTGTGAGGCCCTGTTGGGGTGGCAGGCCAGGGCTAGAACCTGCCATCCTCCGGGGCACCTCGTGAGCTGGTGGGCACAGAGAGAGCAAGTAGCAGCTCTGCCCCATGTCTGTAAGTCTCTGGATCAGCATACCTGGGCCAGATTGAAAAAAAAACTGCTGCAGGGTGGGTGTCGATGATCCAGGCTGTGATAGGCATGTCTGCTGCTGTGTGGAGTTCTGACGAGAGGGAAGTCCAATGTGGAAGATGGCAGCCCTCAGGGAGTGGTGGGGGTCATCTGGCTTGTTGTGAGGTCCTGCTGGGGTGGCGGGCCAGAGCTAGAACCCGCCATCCCTCCCAGGCGCCTCGTGAGCGGCTGGGCACAGAGAGAGCAAGTAGCAGCTCTCTCCGGAACTAGTCATGTACTCAAATTCTTTCTTGCATGTTTAGAACTGGGAAACGTGCAAGAAAGAATTTGAGTACATGACTATTTCCGAGGCCCCATTCACTCTCAATGAAACAGACATCTTTGAATGCAGCAGTTATGTGTACCTAGGTTGAGACGTCAACATGATGAACGACCTAAAGCCTGAGCTGTGCAGGAGGAAGAGAGCGGCATGGAATGCCTTCAAAGGCATCGAAGAAATAGCTAAAAGGACAAAGAACCTCCAGCTTGGGGCACATCTTTTTGACTCCACATGGAAATGTTACTGGCGCCCCGCTAGAGCAAATCGATGAATAACAGGATTCAAGTGATCAAGTGATGAAGTGAAGTCATAAAGGGACTCAACTGCCTATGTCGGACTGTCATGACCAGTGAGCCCCAGCGTGCTTATTGTGCTCAGCAGTAATGGAAAGCTCTTGCCACATCCCTTTGAGTTATTTATAGTCAAAGTTACAACCAGTTCTATCCCTGGCATTCCTTATGATCGATCAAGCACCTCCAAAAGTGATAAGAGTAACCTCTGAGTGAAAGAGTTGGCCACCCGATGGGGTGACTGACTGGGAGCCCTCAGAACTCCGCACCTACCAAGGAAAACTCTGAGAGACCGGGTCCTCTGCAAAAGCAAGGGTTTTATTAATAAGCTTAGTATACTGGCCCATAGCATGACCCCAAGTGGTCAGTGGCTAAGAGCCCCGAACCCTTCCAGGGAGCATCTTTTTAAGAGATAGTTCGCCGCACAGAAAAGCCCGCGCATAACCATCCAATAGATTTAAAATATTACATCAAGGTTCGCGCAGGCAGCCAATTACTTTGTACCAAGTAACCATTTTCCACCAATCAGATTATTCTTAATACTTCTTTCTATATTTGGTGCGGCTAGATACACGCGTGGGATCATGGGTCAGCAAGGGCTATGCGCACTTGCAGGAATGCAATCCAGGCAATTCAGGCCAGATAGTAGATTCTGGGCGGGGGTCTAATAACCTTTAACAGGAATTTGTTCTGGGCCTTTTGTAGATAACAAAAAGGTTACTTCAAGATGGAAAGGACACTCAGGCCCTAAATTGGTAACTTTCCATGAGTAGGCCTGCCCTGGTTGGGAAAGGGGGGTTTCTGCCTTCTTTCATGAGCATGGCCAATTGTGTCCCAAAAAAAGAAAGAGAAAGAGAAAGAGAAAGAGAAAAGAGAAAAAGAGAAAGAGAAAGAGAAAGAGAAAGAGAAAGAGAAAGGAAAGGGAAAGGAAAGGAAAGGAAAGGAAAGGAAAGGGAAAGGAAAGGAAAGGAAAGGAAAGGAAAGGAAAGGAAAGGAAAGGAAAGGAAAGGAAAGGAAAGGAAAGGAAAGGAAAGGAAAGGAAAGGAAAGGAAAGGAAAGGAAAGGAAAGGAAAGGAAAGGAAAGGAAAGGAAAGGAAAGGAAAGGAAAGGAAAGGAAAGGAAAGGAAAGGAAAGGAAAGGAAAGGAAAGGAAAGGAAAGGAAAAGGAAAGGAAAGGAAAGGAAAGGAAAGGAAAGGAAAGGAAAGGAAAGGAAAGGAAAGGAAAGGAAAGGAAAGGAAAGGAAAGGAAAGGAAAGGAAAGGAAAGGAAAGGAAAGGAAAGGAAAGGAAAGGAAAGGAAAGGAAAGGAAAGGAAAGGAAAGGAAAGGAAAGGAAAGGAAAGGAAAGGAAAGGAAAGGAAAGGAAAGGAAAGGAAAGGAAAGGAAAGGAAAGGAAAGGAAAGGAAAGGAAAGGAAAGGAAAGGAAAGGAAAGGAAAGGAAAGGAAAGGAAAGGAAAGGAAAGGAAAGGAAAGGAAAGGAAAGGAAAGGAAAGGAAAGGGAAAGGAAAGGAAAGGAAAGGAAAGGAAAGGAAAGGAAAGGAAAGGAAAGGAAAGGAAAGGAAAGGAAAGGAAAGGAAAGGAAAGGAAAGGAAAGGAAAGGAAAGGAAAGGAAAGGAAAGGAAAGGAAAGGAAAGGAAAGGAAAGGAAAGGAAAGGAAAGGAAAGGAAAGGAAAGGAAAGGAAAGGAAAGGAAAGGAAAGGAAAGGAAAGGAAAGGAAAGGAAAGGAAAGGAAAGGAAAGGAAAGGAAAGGAAAGGAAAGGAAAGGAAAGGAAAGGAAAGGAAAGGAAAGGAAAGGAAAGGAAAGGAAAGGAAAGGAAAGGAAAGGAAAGGAAAGGAAAGGAAAGGAAAGGAAAGGAAAGGAAAGGAAAGGAAAGGAAAGGAAAGGAAAGGAAAGGAAAGGAAAGGAAAGGAAAGGAAAGGAAAGGAAAGGAAAGGAAAGGAAAGGAAAGGAAAGGAAAGGAAAGGAAAGGAAAGGAAAGGAAAGGAAAGGAAAGGAAAGGAAAGGAAAGGAAAGGAAAGGAAAGGAAAGGAAAGGAAAGGAAAGGAAAGGAAAGGAAAGGAAAGGAAAGGAAAGGAAAGGAAAGGAAAGGAAAGGAAAGGAAAGGAAAGGAAAGGAAAGGAAAGGAAAGGAAAGGAAAGGAAAGGAAAGGAAAGGAAAGGAAAGGAAAGGAAAGGAAAGGAAAGGAAAGGAAAGGAAAGGAAAGGAAAGGAAAGGAAAGGAAAGGAAAGGAAAGGAAAGGAAAGGAAAACTCATTTCATATTTTTACTATCCCAAACCTTTCCCTCTTTCTCACCAGGTTTTATTTTAGGCATAATAGCAACTAGGGTGTGTGTGGGGGGGGGGGGATATTTGGTTTAATATTGTTTTAGTGTGACACCTGGAAATTTTCAGAGACTATTCCTATCTCTGCACTAAGGAATTATTCCCATCAGTGCTTAGGAGACCATAAGCAGTGCCTGATATCAAACTGTTGCAGGTGGACCCCACGGGTGACTTATGTGAGGCAGGAAGGAGAGAGAGATGGTCGCTCTCCCCAGCCGCCCTGCCACCCGGGACCCGCTGGCAGGCTAAGGACTGATAAAGTCTGCGATGAGCCCCGCACGGCGCGGCCTGAGCCCCACCAGCCCCACGAGGTGGTCGTAGCCACGCCTGATGTCCGCTTGATCTCTAGGCACGGGAGTTAATCCTCACCACCCGAGGTTTCGGGAGCCACGGACTCAGGCTGGAGCGGGGAATTGCTCTTTGCAGGAAAGGAAAGTCAGTCCTAGGCCTTACCCAGGTCTGCCCTCAGGTTCTTGTCTTCCTCGCAGAAAAAGAATTTTCAGGAGTCGACGAGCAGTGAAGTAAAATAGGTTTTATTGAGGAGGTTTTAGGTGAGGGGGGGGGAGAGAAAGGAAAGAGTAAACGCGCTCAAGGGAGAACGCGGGCTGCTCCAAAGGTGGAGAGCAAGTAAAAGAGAGAGTACACATCTCAAGAGGGGAGATGCGGGCAACACACGCGCTCAGGCAGCATGTGCACGCAGGCAACATGTGTACCCAGGCAGATAGCGCGCCCGGCCCTTTGGTCAGGACGGCTTTTATAGATTTCTTCCCGTTACTCCCATATGGGGCTTCAACCTGGGCTAGGGCCCCGCTGCCAAGGGGAGTAGACTTTGGGAGTGGTCTTCTTGACTGGAATGTCCTGGGGGTCTTCCTTGAGCTGGGTCCTGGGCGGGAAGGCTGGATTCATCTCCCTCGGGAGATTTACACATTCCTTTTGGCCTTTCCTTCCTCCAGGGTCTATTGTTGATATGGTCTTACAAGTTTGGTTTCGGGCTTTCAGTCAGGTGTGGCTCTGGATCTCTTCTTCAGGGAATTTATTGCCATGTGGCGCCCCCTGTCTGCCTGCCTACAACAAAACCCCCTAATAAAACATGTTAGTCAGGTATACCTTACCTGCTGTACTATCTTCCCAGCCCTAGTACTAAGGTGCTTTTACAAATAATCGTTTACTAATACCCAATTCTCACCAAATTTACACCAAATTCTCTTGATATTATCTTAAAAAGAGAATGTGTCAGTAACACTGGACATAGAAATATAACATAGAAACCCAAGCATATATCTATATTTACAGTCTTTCAGGTGAAAATAAGATAAGAGACATGCAGAGAATACAGCATAACCTACAGAACTGGAGTGATTTTTGCTGAAAAAGGTCACTATCACTATCACTATCTTCCAGTTAATCATCTATTTGCTAGAGCGGGCACCAGTAATATCTCCATATGCCCTGTCTCATGCTAGTAGAACCCAAAGGTCACTAGCATCGGCTTGCTCCAGGAACATAAAGAGCCTCAAACAATTATATTAGGTCACGGGAATGACCAAATATAATTGTTACTGGTAATTGGCATATCATTACTACAAGAGCAGCTTGCCAGACTTGCCGTGCAGGTGGCATACTGTTGTAGTCACCTCTAAATAAAATATTTATTGATGAACTGCGCTGCCACTAGTGGCCGCGCTAACTGGGCTGTGATAGTCTGGTCTGCTGGAGTGGAGTTGTGACGAGAGGGAAGTCCGGATGTGGAAAATGGCGGGCCCCATGGAGTAGGGGAGGGTGGTCTGGCTTGTTGTGAGATTCTGCTGGGGTGGCAGGCCTGCCACCCCAGCTGAAAAAGGTAGTTTTAGAAATAACTTTAATAACTATAAATTGGAGCATCTTTAGAACAATATGGAAATGGTTTTCAGTCTTTTTTCTCAGGTTTAACCAAATCTTGCTCTCTGAGAGCAACTATCTCTATGACCCCAGTTGAACAAACTCCACATAATGAAAATGATCATGGAAAGCAAAGTATCCCTTTACGATTTTGCAAGACATTATATAAACAACCCAATACGTAGTTTCTGCTTCTCGATGTAAGAGTTCATGGAGTGACAGAAGGCCAGAATTTCTCCTCTTAGTGACATCAAAGCTTTCATTTACTTAAACTTATCACTCATCACCTGATAACAAAGAGAGATAAAAGAGAGCATCAGATATTTTTCACTTATGCTATGAGAAAACAAAATAAGCCTAAACTGTATGATTTCATTTTTATGAGGGTCTCTTAAAGTGTGTTCAAGGAGCATTCCCCCCAGTGATTCCTATCCAACTACTCCAGTTGTTCAATGCTAGGGCCCAAGGAACGTAGGGCCCAGTGCTACTCTGGCCCATTGGTGCCATGATTAGCCAGAAAAGTGGTGCTCAGAGTGCTCAGGGGCCTCCAGGGCTACTCCTAAAAGTAGTTTGGAGCATCTAAGGCTGCATTTAGTGATAATTTGGGTACCAGGTGGGTGTGCCAGTACTCTAATCAGTTGTCTGCAAAGAACGCTACTTAATACTGTATTATTTTCCCGGCTCAAACTTCATAATATCTAGATCGGCGGATCGTGACACATGTCCACATGAGGTCAACAGGATGCCCCAAATATTCCCTTCAGAGTGGTACTTCATCTGTTCAAAACTGTACATGCTTCCTCTAGGTTCTAGAACAAGATTTGTCAGTAAAATATAACTCTAATAAGTCTCTCACTTTCTCTATACTTTATCTTATTTTATTAGACTTTATATGGATAATTCCACACATGCAACTCATACATAGGGAATTCTGTGTATGAAAGCTTTAAGAACCACTAAAACCTAGTACCATTATTTTCTTCTTAAATACCTATATGTTTATTACTGGATTAATTTATACAGAATCTTAATTTATAAAACAATTATCCAACAAATATGTAGTATGTGAAATTTTCAAAGCACTAAGAATATATAGTTACAATGCTAGTGCCCAAGAATACAGATTTCACAGGCTACATATTTGTTGGATAAGTAACTGATAATGACCATCATTATCAGTAACATTAGAGGAAGCATAATTACAGAATACGATAAGCATTCTAAAATAATGGAATCCATGCTTCAGGAACTTACAAGAGGGGAAACAGAGCCAGACTATAAACAAAAATAAAATGTGTCTCGAAGAAGAGAAAGAAGAAAAGAGCCTGCCATAGAGGCAGGTGAGGTGGGAGAGTGAAACAGGGGACATTGCTGGTGGGAAATGGGCATTAGTGGAGGGATGGGTGCAGCAACATTCTATGACTGAAATACGACCATGAATGGCTTTGTAAATTTCTAACCCACAGTGATATAATAAAAAATAAATCAAGAAAGAGACATACCTATTGCTTATATTAAAGATATAAGTGTGAGTGCTTGTTTATTCTATAGGGTGAATTGCTTTAGAAATTTTGGTGAGCTTCCAAGGTATGAATATACCTTAAAGTCTTTCTTGAATAATAAGTCTCAAATTTCTCATGGTTGGCTCGTCAGAGCTCCACCCAGCAGAAAAGCTGCTCTTTCCCTATTGCGGTTAATCAATACATGTATGAGATGAGAGGCTACTACAAGAGTATCCCACCCACATGGCAGAGCCTGCCAAGCTAACCATGTCATATTTGATATGCCAAAAACCAGTAACAATTATAGACCTCATTCCCATGACCTGAAGGAATGGTTTGAGGCTCTTTATGTTCTGAGTGAGCAGTTGCCCTTGGGCTACACTAGCAAGTGACAGAATGTATGGAGATGTTACTGGTGCCCGCTCAAGCAAATAGATGAACAAAGGGAAGACAAGTGAAGTGAAATTAATAAATTAATAAATAAAAAATAGAAAGGACTTGATCAATGCTCTGTGCCAAATAAATAAGTTTGTAACCAAGCAGACTATATATGGAGGGACAAAATAAAGTAAGGGAGGGAAAGGGAGTCATTCGGAGGCAACATAATGTGCCAAGAGAATACAGTAGGAGAGAGTAGAAAAGCAGAACTATTATTAGGCCACTGTGTATAGCTGCAACACTGAGGTCAGGTATCATTTTGTTGTAACAAGCAATATAAAATAAATTACTTTGGGCATTCAAGGTTCTACCACCAATCCTACCACGAATGTGGCCTTCCTTTCACCATTGTCCCCATTTTCCCATCCAGCCCCCAAGTCTACATTCTTGTTAGTCACAAGTCACTTGTCACTGGTGATTTAAACATTTCACGCTTGGTAACAATCCCTCTCATTAAGAGTCACTGTCATGGTTTTTCCTCCATCTGCCCATGACTTCCATTTGGGTTATAAGATGTATTTCTATTGAATCACCATAGATAAACAGTTACAAAGAGGTTCATGATCGGGCTTCCATCATATAATGTTCTGACAACAATCCCTTCACCAGTGTACATTTCTTAACACCAATGTCCCCAGTTTCCCTCCTGTCATCATCAACCCCAACCCCCATACTCTGCCTCTTTGGTAGCCACTTATCTTCTCTCTATAACTCTCTCTCGCTCTCACTCTCTTGCTCTTTCTCTGTCCTTTAGGGCATTATGGTTTGCAATATAGGTACTGAAAGACTATCATGAATATCACTTTATCTACCAGTTCTTGTCCAGAGTGATCATTTTAAACTGTTATTGTCATAGTGGTCCCTTTTCTAGCATAACTACCCTCTGCCCCCCACCCACCTACAACAAACTTCCAGTTCTTATGGTCCATTATATTGTCCTTGGATATACTACAAATTAGTGCAATCAATCTGTGTCTGTCCCTCTCCGTCTGTCTCATTTCTTTCAGATTGTACACTCCATGTTCATCTATTTATAAGCAAATTTCATGACTTCCTTTTTCCTGGTGGCTGTGTAGTAGTCTGTTGTGCAGATGCACCATAGTTTTTTTTTGTTTTTTGGGGTCACACCCGGCAATGCTCAGGGATTACTCCTGTCTCTTCGCTCAGAAATTACTCCCTGACGGTGATCAGGGGACCATATGGGATGTCGGGGATTGAACCCGGGTCGGCTGTATGCAAGGCAAAAAGATGCACCATAGTTTCTTTATCCAGTTGTCTTCTCAGGCACTCAAGTTGTTTCCAGATCTTGGTTATTGTGAATATTATTACAATGAACATAGAAGTGCAGATGGCTTTTCTGCTGTGTTTTTGTGCCCCCAGTCTATATTCCAAGACATGGTATTGCTAAGTAATATGGAAGCTCAGTTTTTAGCTTTTTGAGGAAAGTCCATACTATTTTCCAAAAGACCAGACCAGTCGGCATTCCCTAGCAACAATGTATGAGAGTCCCATTCACCCTGCATCGGCTCCTGCACTGCTTATTCTTGAACTTTTTGATGTGTGCCAGTCTCTGTGATGTGAGATGATGTTCTCATTGTTGTTGTTTTTGCATCTCCCTGATGGTTTGTTACGTAGAGCATTTTTTTTCACATACCTTTTGGCTATTTGATTTTCTTCTTTAAGAAGGTTTGGTTCATTTTTTCTCTCCATTTGTAAACTGGAATACTAAAAACAGAATCCAAATGAACAATGAAACCAAGAGCTGGTTATTTTAACAAATAAAAAACGATTGACAAACTACTAGCAAGATTCACAAAGAAACTGAGAGAGAGAATCCTAGTAAACCAAATCAGAAATGAAAGGAGGAACATCACAACAGAAACACAGAAATTCAAAAGATTGTGAGATTACTTTGAGTATCTTTATGCCATGAAACAAGAGAACCTAAAAGAAATGGATGAACTCGTGGGTTCCTATTACCTCCCAAACCTGAACTAAGAAGATATGGAGTACCTGATCAGACCTATCAATATGAAGAAATGGCAATGGTAATAAAAAGTCTCCCAAAAATCATAAGCCCTAGACCATCTTTCTTTTTTCCTCTTTTTTATTGAAACACAGTGATTTACAAAGTGAAAAGGTTTTCATAATATAGTTGATAGAAAGGTTATACTTCAACACCACCCCAACAACCAGTGTGTTTCCACCACCAAAGACCCTCATTTCCCACCCAGCCCAATCCCTATGCCTGCTCCTTCAGCTGGCGCTGATTGTATTGACTGTTAAAGCACATACATGGCAATGTTATTGATGAATCCATTTTCTTCCCTATTGTTGGTTATGGAAGAATCTGGCCAAATTCTGTTCTTGAATTTACTTTCTGAGTTTCTAAAACATGGTTGATTCCACTAGTTTGATGTACTACAGGGCTGCTTGCAGCCATGCAACTAGGGGAAAGATGGATGGCAGCTCATCCCCATGTATCTGAGTCTGCATGAAGGCCGATAGCCTGGAGGCAGTTCAAGGGTGGGTCCATCAGACCTCCCAGACAGGACAGAGGTGGGGGAAGGGGGATCCCAGCTCCATCTCCATGAATGCCCAGTGATTTTAATTGCAGAGAACTGCCTACCTGGGCTTGAAATTGGCTGCTCTGTTGTGTGGGGCTCTGGTGAGCTGGACTTGAAATTGGCTTTTCTCTTGGGTGGGGCTCTGATGAGCTGTGGAGTGCAGACATTGAAAATGGCTGTGATTATGGTGAGTGGGTTTCCTATGGCTGCTTCCAAGGTCCTACTGAGATGGCAGGCCAGGACCAGAACTCGTCTTCACTCCTAGGTGCCTCATGGTCAGCTGAGCTAGGGAGAGCCGGATGGCAGCTCTCCCCCATGTGTCTGAGTCTCTGCATGATGGCCAATAGTCCGGAGGCAGTTCATCTAGCCCATCTTTCAAACCTTTAAGGAGAATCTACTGCCAATCCTCTTCAAGCTGTTCCAGGAAATTGAAGAAATAGAAACACTCCCAGACAGTTTCTATGAGGCAAATATCATGCTGATACCAAAAACAGAGACATGATAACAAAAGAAAATTACAGGCCAATATTCCTGATGAACACAGTTGCAAAGATACTCAACAAAGTTCTAGAAAATAGAATCCATAACTCATTAAAAAGATCACCATGATCAAATAGGATTTATTCTGGGATGTGAGGATGGTTTAACATTCACAAGTCAATTAATATAATATACCAATACGCTGTATCAATTTTTTAAAAATATGTTCTACTTGCATTTATAGACAGTAAGAACCTTGTGAATTTTTTTTTCAAGAAAAGAAAATTTAAGAGCATCAGTAAAAGAGGAGGAAAGTGGACCATAAAGAACAAAAAGAAGTTGCCTTTAAAGGAAGTGGAAGTGGGGGATAAATCGATCCAATAATTGGTTACTAAAATAGTGGATACAACCTACTCTCATTAGCATTTAACTAATTCATGGGTCTGTGTTCTAGAAATGATGAAGGGCTTACTTGGAAAGTTTCTGAACCTGGTCAGGTGGTCTTTGAATGCTCAGTGTCACTTTTTTAGGTAGAACTTTCTTGTTTCTTGACAAGAAAGCAAGGCTCTGTAAAGTGCCTGTTAAAACTACAAGTCTCAAGAGGGACTTCATTTGTCTTTACAAAATGGTGACATTATTTTTATAGAAAGAAAAAATAAAGGGAGCTATAAATAACTTCAAAATACAGTTTAAGATTATCAACTAGAACTCAAAAAATTAAAAATATAAAAACCACTCTATTGTTTTTCGTATAAGTGAATCTAAAACATATGGCTAAGAATTCTCCTAAATTGCATACACATTTAAAAACAAAGACATAAAAAGCCTCAGGGAAAACACATTTTGTTTATGCTTTTATTATATATAATGTATCTATCATAGCAGCCTCTGGGTATTTATGCAAATAAATACATACAATCAGTGACCAAATAAAAATGCAAAACTTTAAAAATCCAAACTTCAGATGCCTCATTTTGTCATTTAGTTCTTCCCAATATAAACTTCCTATTCATGATAGAAAACCCTGACCTACTCACCGGTTTAGAAATAGCACCACTCTCAGAGGTGTGCATGGAGCCATGGAGCCAAGTTTACAAGAATCTTTGACAATGTGACATGCTGTACTAGTAGCCAACATAATTGCAAATTTCCTTCTCAGGTTTTTTATGCAGTGTCAGCATAGTACCAAGACCTGAAAATATAAGATATCACCTATAGGAAACAAAACAAAAGTGATATGCTTTGAGATATTAAACCCAATCATAATTCTGTCACTTGATTATATAGCAGTTTTTAGGGTCCAGAAAAAAGAGGACTAGCAATACACATAATACAAAAGGAATCTAAATTGTGGCGAGAAAAACTATTTCCACTCCCATTATATAATTAATCAATAAATGTTTACTCCTTTCAATAAAGATTTTGAGTACCTGTAAGTAACCAGGAAGTAGGCAGTCTGCAGTTAGGATGAAACTGTGTGTACCTTATTTCTGGGCCCGGACACATTAGCAGATAGAAACATCATCCTGAGTAAATTTAACTAACAACATGGATTTCATCATTAATCTTATTTGATTTATCTTTATTTTCCAAGTAGAGATCTTACTCAACTTGACAAATGTGAGAACTACCTGACTTATAAACAATGTCAGCAATTCAACTAAGTTTCTATGTTGCCTTAAGCAAGCAGGATTCAAGATTTGAAAGTTCAATAATCTGACACTAGCATCTTTGTATCTTTGTTTAGACAATACTTGTACTATTGTTTAGATTTATGTGTTTATTTTAGAGATGGTCAATTTCAAATATTCCTTCAAGTGGATATAGTTCCTTCCTCAGTGCCATTCACATGGAGGACGATCCATTCGACAAGTATTTCTGAGTTCCTTCTATGTGCCATAAATGGTCAAAGGAGAAGACTACATATTTCTTAACAAAACAGGAAGGGTCAAAATATCCTGTGCCCCTATTTTGGTAGTGGCTAAGAATTATCACAATATATAGCTCATCTTAGATAAAAAAGTGCTATGGGAAAAAATATAATAGGATCACATGGATACTTGGATTAATAAGTAAATAAACAAATAAATGGAATGTAAGAATAAATAAAAGACATGGTTTCTATACAGCATAGTTTATGAATTGAGTATTCATTTTATATTCTGTTAAAATATTCAAGACACACTCAAGATATTTATAAGAGGCCAGAGAGCTATTACAGGGAGCAAGGCACTTCCCTTGTATGCAGGTAGGTGATCCCCATAACAGCAATGGTCAGCCAGGATCGACCCCTGAGGACAGTTGGGGGGTGACTCAAAAAACAAAGCAAAAAGATAGCCATGGTGATTTTATAATTCTTCAGCAAGCATGTTGAGAAATTTATCTCAAGTCACTTAGCAAATTCTTTCCCATTTTTTCTATATCTATTTTATCCATCATTTTTATAATTTTATAGTACTGCCAATGGTAGGGTTTTATGTATACAACATTCCAGCAACCTGCCATCATAGTGCCTATTTATTTCCTTTCACCATTGTCTAAGGGTTCTTCCCTTATCACACCCCATCTTTCCTTCCATTCTGATGCCACTTCTCACCTCTCATTCCCCTGGTATGCTATATTCAGTATACCCACCCGTGTCCTTTGTTATTCCCTTTACTATGGGTTTTGATATATCACATGTGATCGAGAGCAATGTGCTGGGATTGAACCAGGAAGCTACATGCAAAACAAGTGCTTTAATCCCTGTGTAATCTTCTCCTGGCCCATAGATTTAGCAATTTTTATTGACTCAAAAATTCATAAAAGACATGCAAATCTATGTTCATTGTAGCAGTATTCACAATAGCCCAAATCTGAAAAATAACTGAATGTCTAAGAACAGATGACTGAATAAAGAAACCATAGTATATTTACATTATAAAATAACACTTACTGGGGCCAGAGCGATAGTCCAGCCGGTAGGGCGTTTGCCTTGCATGCAACTGACCTGGCTTTGGTGCCTGGCATCCCATATGGTCCCCCGAGCACTACCAAGAGCAATTCCTGAGTACAGAGCCAGGAGTAACCCCTGAGCATTGCCGGGTGTGATCCAAAAGCAAAAAAAAAAAAAAACTTACTCTGAAAATAAGAGTAAGAGTACTTGTCGTCCCTAAACCCCAAATTCCAAACAGGATCAGACCACCGTCTCCTTCATGCAAAAATTCTACTTCCTGCAACGGGGAGAAAAGGCTGCAAAGTTTAAGAAGAGAACTCCCAGAACGACCACCACCTGGGAACTCTTTGGCACCATTGCAGCAACATGGGAAGATACCATCATTGACGACATCGATGAAGAATACAACCGACTGGTTCAGCACCTCCATGATTGTGCGAAGAATACCAAGAGAGAAAAAGACACCAAAGGACGCTGGTCTTCAGAAACTCTTGAGCTCATTCCTCCAACGTGGCAAGGCGCGAGCCTCAGGAGTCCAAATGCTAACATCCAAGCTTGCTAAACGGTGCAGAGAAGCGATAAAAGGAGACCTCAAAGAAAGAAGAGCAGAAATACTGGAAGATGCAGCAGAAGCCGGGAAAAGCATTCGCACTGCCCGCCTGTCCTTCGCCAACTATAAGACCAAGATGACTGCCCTCCGACGCCCTGATGGATCTATCACATCTTCCAGAAAGGCAATGGAGAAGATTATCCAGGACATCTACTCAAATCTCTTTGATAGCCACATCCACCTGCCCACATACCAAATTCCACAGGATGGATATGTCATTCCCAATATTCTCCCTTCTGAAATCCGGCATGCCATCTCATCGGTAAAGAAGCGGAACAGCACCAGGCCCAGACAAAGTCAGACCCGAACACCTGAGGAATCTGCCCTCGGTACTCATCAATACACTAGCTCGGCTCTTCACACGCTACCTGTCCGAATGCAAGGTGCCCTCCCAATGGAAAACCAGCAGGACAGTTCTACTGTTCAAGAAGGGAGACATTCACGACATCGGCAACTATCACCCCATCTGCCTGTTGTCCATCAACTACAAGCTGTTTACACGAGTCATCCTGAACAGGATTGGCAGAGCACTAGATGAAGGACAACCATGCGAGCAAGCTGGCTTCCGGAAAAGATTCAGCACAATCGACCATATCCACACAGTAACCAAGCTCATTGAGGTTTGTAGGGAGTACAAGATGCCGCTCTGTCTCACGTTCATTGATTTACAGAAAGCCTTTGATTCTGTGGAGACTAAAGCAGTCATCGAAGCCCTAGCCAAACAGGGGTGTTCAAACCCAATACATCAAGATCCTTCGTGAGCTGTATTACGGATTCACCACCAGGATCTCACCATTCTACAAAGAAGTGATCATTGATTCAAAAGAGGGGTTCGACAGGGTGATACCATTTCACCAAAACTCTCCAGTGCCACCCTCGAGAACATCATGCAACAATTAGAATGGGAAGGAATGGGAGTGAAGATAGATGGTCGGAAACTACACCACCTCCGCTTCGCTGATGACATCGTTCTAATAACACCAAACATTAGCCAAGCGGCACAAATGCTGGCTGACGTTGACCGAGAATGTGGAAAGATAGGTCTACAGCTGAATCTAAAGTAAACTATGTTTATGAAGAATGAACTAGTTCCAGAGGCCCCATTCACTCTCAATGGAACAAACATCTCTGAATGCAGCAGTTATGTGTACCTAGGTCGAGAAGTCAACTTGATGAACGACCTAAAACCTGAGCTGCACAGGAGGAAGAGAGCGGCATGGAATGCCTTCAAAGGCATCGAAGAAATAGCTAAAAGGACAAAGAACCTCCGGCTCCGGGCACATCTCTTTGACTCCACCATTCTCCCTGCATTAACATACGCCTCAGAGACCTGGGCCCTACGAAAGCAGGATGAGAATGCTATTTGGGTCTCCCAGAGAGGAATCGAAAGAGCTATGCTTGGAATATCACGCCTCACTCAAGTGAGAGAAGGAATCGGAGTTCTGACCTCCATCGCTATTCCAGAATCAGGGACGCTGTCTCCTTTGCCAAGGCATCGAAAATCAGATGGGCTGGACATGTAATGCGATTTGGAGACAACCGCTGGACTAGAGCCATTACTGACTGGATCCCATGGGATGTCAAAAGATCACATGGCCGCCCACCTACAAGATGGTCAGACTTCCTGTCAAGACCCTGAAGGAATGGTTTGAGGCTCTTCATATTCCTGAATCAACCAGATGCCATTGGGCTACATTGGCACGTGATAGGGTCCAATGGAAATGTTACGAGATTTAATTGATCAAGTGATGAAGTGATCACTTACTCAGCTATAAGAATATATGAAATCAAGCAACATGTTTCTATGTGAATGAATTGGAGGGAATCACACTGAGTGAAGTCACACACAAGGAAAAAATACTTTTATCATTTATCCAACCTTTTTACCAAATATGTCTTTTATTCTCCTACAGTCACTTCAAACTATTTTTTTTTTGCTCAGAAGAATCTTACTATTATTTCCAGAATGCCTGAAATTCCTTAAATTTCAATAAAATTACTGAAGCTAGGGGCCAGAGTGATAATACAGGGGATTAAAGAAATGTAGACATATGTTCAGTTGTTTTTAAAAATAAAAAATAATTTAAATATTACATGAAAGAAAAACAACAGCACATAAGCTAAGTATTTCCCATCCTCAATTCAGAAAAAATGTATTGTCTACTCTCTAGAATATCTCCGAATTGTTGGAATCTACCACAAGGGTGTGAAGGCAGAGGGTAAGTAAGATAGAGAAGAGACTAGTTTGACATCATAGTAGGAAATGGTAACGCTAGACTAGAACTGAGTATTGAAAGTAGATAAAAGGGATATATGTGATGTGCTTCGGCGTCTGTATTGCAACCACAATGTGCAAGAAGATAAACAGAGAGAGGAAGAAATGTGCTTGCCATAGAGGCAGGTTGTGGGGGGGGTAGAAAAGGTTGGGCAGTAAGAGGGAAACTGGGGAACTGGTGCCTGGAAATGTTCACCATGGGTGTTGGAACACTGTATGACTGAAGCCCAATCATGAACATCTTTGTCTATAGCACGGTGATTAAATTTTTAAAAAATTAAATAAAAATAATAACTTCTCACAGTCAGTTATCTTTGTTATGAGAGTATAAAACTCAGGACACATTTTTTTACTTTTGTCCCTCATTCATCTTCCTTTTCCACTCAATTATTCTACCTCTGAAATTGATTGTTCACCAACATCTTCCCTTTCATTCTTATTATCGACTTTTCCATGCTGTTCACTGCTACTTGTTGTGTTATTGTGTGTGTGTGTTTGTGTGTGTGTGTGTGTGTGTGTGTGTGTGTGTGTGTGTAAGAGATAGAAGTTAGGGATCAGGGACTAGAGAGAATATAGCAGGCAAGGCACACTTTGCATAGAGCTGAACTGGGTTTGATCCCTGGGTCCTACATGGTCCCCAGGAGTGATTCCTGAGTACAGATTCAGGAGTAACCCCTGAGCATAACCTGATGTGGTCCCAAATAAAAATGAACAAACAAGCTAATAAAAAAAGTTAGGGATCAATATTGGGGCCTAGCATAAAAGACTGCTCTAATTTTTGTTGTTGTTTTATTTAGAGTAACCACACCCTATTGTTCTCAGGGCTTACTCCTGGCTCTTTATTCAACAATGATTCCTGCTGAGGTTTAGCAGTCCATCTGAGGTGCTACAGACAGAACCACAGTATGCCATATGTAGGACAAGTGCCCTATCCTCTGTATTATAACGCCAGCCCAAAATTCTTCATTTTTAAGCAGTATTATCCCATAGGGCTCTAAAATTTGTACCTACTCTAGTTTACTGGGATCATGCATAGAAACTCCCACTGGAAAGCATCAGAAATTGAACTTTCCTCTGTGAATAATGTCCAAGTAATTTAGCCCGGTATGCAAGAAGCCATTTTTATAGTTGGTGAGTGAGTAAACAATTATAATGCCACAGGCTGAATTTAATGCTTGTACATAATTATTATCAATTTCAAAGAAAATACTTGGAGGACCAGAATTAAGATACATGTTTAATAGTTACTTATAGAGGCAGATCATTGGCAGAGAGAATTTGCACCTGCATACTTTCAGGAAGAATATTTATATAGTATTAGTTGAACATTATTAGTGATATGCAAATAAAACAAAAGACTATCAGCTGCATGTAGTATAGCAGTGACATATATGTGGAGATATCAGTATGCTCAATTTCCCTACAGCTGTCCCCAAGTACATTCAGTAGTGTATTTTCCATGGATTCTTTTGGCATTTAAGAAAATATATAATTATGCAACCAAAATAAACAGCTATATTTAGAATCATAACTAACTATAGTGAATTAACAATATAGTAGATTAATATTAAATAATTTTCCTTATAATTGTTAACATTGGTGGTGTTACTCCAGTAACATTGAAGTACATGCTATAGAACAAGATGCACCCATGTCCTAGCAAATTCCCCAAAGAAAGGGCTCATATTTCTTCCAAGCAAAGCAATGTCAGAGTATGCTATCCACTCTTCACTGGTCTTTAGAGAGGGACTTAAATGACAGCCTGGAGTTATGCATACAGACAATTGTTGAAAGCAGGGAAGAAATGTGTGAAGAGTGTTTTTCCCAAAAGGAAAAATTTTACAGTTCTTAAAATTTTTCTTTCTGCCTCTGAACGCGAACACATTTGATTCTTTCATGATTGCCCTTATAAAATGATCACACCTCCTTCCTTCTCATACATAGGGATTTGGCCATGTCAAAATTGGAACAAGCAAGGCAATCACACACATCATAGAATGTGGCGTTCTTTTAATGCCATTGGAAATTGGAGAATATGGCATTTGAGTGGAAAAATTATGGAACAAACAACTTTTTTTGTTTGCTTATATTAGGAAATAATGATATAAGAAAACGCTGATTTAAAACAAATTCCGTTACTTAACCAGGAGGCCAACTTTACCTACTCTTATTCACAAAAATGTATATCAACGGGTGAACAAACTCAAATTGCAATGCAGACATTATTTTCAATCATTTTATGGATAAGTTCAAGGCTATTAATAAAAATTAGCAAGTAATTTTGCATTTGAGGATGTTTTATCATAAAGTATCTTTGGAGGGACAGAAAGATAACATAGCAATTAAGAAACCTTGCATGCAACTAACCCAGGTTTGATAACCAGACCACATGTTTTCCCAGCCCTATCTAGAGTCATTCCTTAGTGCAGAGCCTGGAGAAAGCCCTGAAATACCTCACAAATATATCTTTTGGGTGGAGACAGCATTATTCTATACAATCACTATCATTTTGTTTTTTTTTATTATACTACCGTGAGATATACGATTACAAAGATATTGATAATTGAGTATCAGCCATACAGTGTTCCAGAACCCATCCCTCCACCCTTGTCCCATTTCCACTACCAATATCCCCATATTCCCTCCCACCCCACCCCCCAGCCTGCCTCTATAGCAGGCACTTTTTCTTTCTTTCTATTTATCTCTCTCTCTCTCTCACTCTCTCTGTCTCTTTATCTGTTTCTATATTTCTCTCTCTCTCCTTTTACACATTGTGGCTTTCCCTACAGACATTTAGGGTTTATCTTTGTGTATATTCAATGGTGTGTTCTAGTCTGACACTACCATTTCCCACAATTAGTAGAGCACTGGTATATATTATACCCCATTAATGAATGCAGTCATTCTATATCTGTCCTTTTTCTTCTAACTAGTTTCACTCAGCATGATAGTCTGCATGTCCATCCATTTGTAGGTAAATTTCATGACTTCGTCTTTTCTGACAGCTGCATAGTATTCCATTGTGTAGATGTAGCATGGGTTCTTTATCCAGTCTTCTGTTCTCGGGTACTTAGGTTGTTTCCAGATTCTGGCTATCATGAATAGAGCGGTGATGAATATAGAAGTGCAGACAGTAGTTTCTGCTGTGTGTTTTTGGGTCTCCAGGGTATATTCCCAGGAGTGGTATTGCTGGGTTGAATGGGAGCTCAATATCTAGTTTTTGGAGGAATGTCCATACTGTTTTCCAAAAGGACTGAATCAGTCGCACTCCCACCAACAGTGGATGAGAATCCCTTTCCCCGGCATTCATGCTAGTACCAGTTGTCCTTGTTGTTTTGGATGTGTGCCAGTCTCTGTGGTGTGAGATGATACCTCATAGTTGTTTTGATTTGTGCCTCCCTGATGGTTAATGATGAAGAGCACTTTTTCATATGCCTTTTGGCCATTCGAATTTTTCTTTTTGGAAGTTTCTGTTCATTTCTTCTTCTTTCTCTAATGTGCTGAAATAACTGATACAGCTCAGCTAATATGTGGAGTCTTAGGCTGTGAAAATTATTTTCAGAGAGCTGTGAACTCCAAGGACACTGAATTAGGAATCAAATAAATTACAGAGGAGTCAAGTTTCTGGACCAGAAAAGAGCTGAATGGACAACAATGAGTCAAGAGGTGATAGCTTTGAATGAGGGAAGAACTGGGGAACTATCTGTCCTAGCCCTCAACAACAACAACAAAAAAAATCCATTTAGGAAAGACCTCCACACAGGAGACATTTTTTTAATCAGATGGAAATAAGATATAATAACAACTCAACCCTGCTGGGGAGCAGCAGGGAAGATAATCAAAAAGATCTGATGTACCCAACCACGGGTGTGGTGATATCCTTTGATAACAGCTGTCCACAATGACAAGGCTTAGATACAAAGAGGTATTGCATGAGAGGAAATGTACCTCAAAATCTAAAGGGGAAATAGGACCTAGCCTACTGAATCAACAGACATTAAGGCTTAATGACAAGGGGCCATGAGACCTGAGGAGAGCTAAAACACAAAGATTAATAAGCTGCTTTTCTGAAGTTCTTAAAAAGTAGCTTTATAAAAGCAGGGGTGAGGGGGAGAAAAAATCAATTATGTGATCATTTAGTAAAAGTAAAGATTTCTAATGGAATGTGCTAGATACTAGAACATCAAAAATGTTCATAACATAAGGCTTGGATTCTTCACTTTAAAAGATCACACTATGAATTATTAAAAATAATTCTATTATATATCTAAGAGATGCAAATCAAAACAACAATGAGATATAATCTCACGCCACCAGAGACTGGCACATATCCAAAAAGCAATGACAACAAATGCTGGCGTGGATACAGGGAGAAAGGGACTCTCATCCATTGTTGGTGGTAATGTCAACAAAGGTACAGCCTTTTTAGATAACAATATGGACATTCCTCCAAAGACTGGAAATTGATCTCCCATTTGACAAAGTGATACCACTCCCAGGAATATACCCTGAGAATCCAAAAACACACAGAAGAAACACCATCTGCTCTATTATTTTCAGAGCAGCACTATCAATAGCCAGAATCTGGAAACAACCAGAGTGCCCAAAAACTGACAACTGGATAGAGAAACTTTGGTATATCTACACAATGGAATACTATGCAGCTGTTAGGAAAAGTGAAGTTATGAAATTTGCCCAAAAATGGATGGATATAGAGAGAATCATGTTGAGTGAAATTAGCCAGAAGGAAAAAAGACAGATATAGAATGACTGCATTTATTTGCATGACATAATATATACACACACACACATATACACATACACACACATATATTATAATACCAATATCCAAGGTCAGGCAAAGCATGAATCAGGAGGTGTTGTCAACAGGTGGAATCTACCACAAAGATGTAGGAGTCAGAGATTAGGTAAGACAGAGAATGGAACCATGTGCTAATAATCGCCGAAAGTGCTAACACCAACCTAGAACTGAGCATTAAATACAGGCAAAAAAATACACATGATAACCTCTAAGTGTATGCAGTACAATCCACAATATGTAAGAGAAGGAAGAGAGAAAGAGAGATAGAAAGAGAAAGAAAGAGAGAAAAGAGATAAAGAACCTGCCATAGAGGCAAGCTAGGGAAGGGGGAGGAATTGGTGACACTGGTGGTGGGAAATGGCCACTAGTGGGGGGATGGATGCTGGAACACTGTATGACCAAAACCCAAACATGAACATCTTTGTAATGGTATATCTCACAGGTGATAAAATAAAATATTTTTTTAAAATATATATAAATAAATAAATAAATAATTCTATTATGTATCTCTTGGGATTCTCAATTTATGAATTAAAATAATGATTACAACTTTTGGGATTCTCTAATAATAAGATTTTTATTGGAGAAACATTACATAGTGTTGGTCCCTTGCATCTTAATCTTGTCTCTACTACTTAGTGGCTGTATGACCATAACAGAATTTCTCAACTTCAACCCTAGAGACATTAGGGGATGGATCATTGTTTACTTGGGGGGTACGTCCTGGGCATGGTAGACGTTCAGCTGTATCCCTAGACTCTCCCTGTTTGATACTAGATCATCACTTCATCTACAACAGCCACAAATTTTCAGACAACTGACTTCCCACCAAGAATTGCATTAGCAAGATTAAAAAATAAAAAGTCAAGAACTTCTGGAGATCATATACACTTGCATGGCAAACAAATGACCTCAATTTGGTTCATAGTGCTGTATACCATCAACTTCCACTAACAGCAATTCTCAAGCAGGAGGCGTGATTAGACCCTGGGTATTTCTGGGTGTGGCCCAATAGCTCCCCCACCAAGAAAAATAGTCAAAAAGAGTCTAAGAAACCAGAAGCCAACCTTGCTTAAATTTACTTCCTATGTCCTGTAAACAGAAGTTGTACTGAATTATAACAGTTCCTAGTTCTGACAAGTCAAAGTAGTGAATTGAGGTAAAAAAAAGAATGTGGAACTTAAAATTGGTTCTGGCTTTAGAACTCAATGCCATCAAGTTCTGATTATTAGCTTTGGGTAAATAACTTACTTTCCCTTATTCCTTGAGTGTGGGGGAGCCACTGGGGTCCCCAACAACACCGGGAAGCAAGTTCCCTTCTACCTCCAAAGCTGGCAGGGAATGAATGAAAACTCAGGAATCCAGCGCAGGTTTTAAAATGCTTTACTTATCATAGGTTTAGGCATAAAAAATCAGTAATAGGAAAAATCCTGTACTTAGGATTCACGGCTGGAACACCAGCCACATGTAGGCCAAGATGGTGGCCACCATGTGTTAAGGCCCTATAGAGAGGAGACAAAGACAAGACTCCAGCAAAAAAGGAGAAGAGCGAGCCAAGAGTGCGAGCCCCAAAAAGAGAGCCCAAAAAAAGAGAGCAAGAGAGGAAGCAGGCTAGTTTTATCCACCTGCAACCCAGACCTCCCACTTTTATGGGAAGCAGGCAGGGTCAAATGCCCTCATGTAATTTCTTCCAGCACCTCATCTAGGCCCTTTTAGATGATAATGTCTTGAGCCAAGATCTGCCTAGAAATGCCTTTATAGGGTAGAGAAGGGGGTTTCTGAGATGGTATGCCTTTGTACCAAAGACTATACTAATGCCAGTTAAATATTTCTCCAAGCCTTCACAAGAGTCTCGTCTTTACTTCATGGTAGTTTTGTATTTTAGTTGCCTTTGAGTTATCAGGGAGCCATGCTTGCTTGTTTGTGGGCAAACAGCATTTCTCTCTGGTCTAATTGCTTAGAGATCCAATGTGGCCAGGCAAATATGCTGGCAAGATCTAGCTAGTCCCATGATGATTGTGGTAGCATGAGAGAATATTTGTACCAGCTAGTACAGAACACATTTAAACTACCCCCTATCTATGAAGTGAACTGCAGGAGGCAATCCAGGGCAGATGCAGAGGCTCTTAGGTGTCCTGCAACACTTGAGTTCCTAACAAAATAATGGCTAGGGATGATTTAGGAATATGGAGAATGTACTTCAATGCATAGCTTTTCATAGACCTTTTACAATCCATAGCTCAGCTATATATGATTCTCCCAAACTAACCTTCATTCTATTAATTCTTTATATTGAAGCAATATAGGCTGTTCTAAGAGTCCCAGGGTATCCATAAATCACTTGTCACTTGTTTTCCTGTTGTTCATCGATTTACTCGAGCAGGTGCCAGTAATGTCATTCATTGGGAATGAGGTCCATTATTGTCACTATTTTAGGCATATCGAATACACCATGGGTAACTTGCCAGGCTCTGCCGTGGCTCTGGGTTCATCCAAGGGGGCCCAGTCTTTCTCTATGTCAGACCATCAACCATCCAGGACCCAAAGGGCAGAGCCCTGGGTGATAACAAAATAAAAGTTTTCTTGCTATACAAGACCTCTCCCTACCAGACTTCTCCAATAAAAAAGGTAACTCAGGATTCTAGGTCCTTCTGTAGCTGATACTTCATTTGAACATGTTGTCTCCAAGAGGTATGCTGGTCCAGAGACTCTCCCAAATGGGGGCAGAGCTGTTCCTTGCTCTTCCTGTGCACAGCCGTTCATGAGGCAGTCGGGAGGCATGGCAGGTTCTAGCCCTGGCCCACCACCTCGGCAGAGCCTCACAACAAGCCAGGCCACCCCTCCTCACTCCACGGGAGCCGCCATTTTCCACTTTTTGGACTTCCTTCTCGTCAGAACTCCACCCGGCAGACCAGCCCATCACAGCCCGGCTGCGCGCAGTCGACCACATGCGGTTCATCAATAAATGCTTTATTTGGAGGTGTTTAAAAGAGTTTGCCTCCCACTTGCAGCAAGCCTGGCAAGCTTCTCGTGTTGTATATGATATGCCAAATTCCAGTAACAATTATATTAGGTCATTCCCATGACCTAATATAATGGTTTGAGGCTCTTTATGTTCCTGTAGCAAGCCGATGCCCCTGGCTCTACTGGCATGAGACAGGACATATGGAGATATTACTGGTGCCCGCTCTAGCAAATAGATGATCAACGGGAAGATCGTGATCATGATCGTGATCGTCTCCAAGAGAGACTCACAAGCCTTCCACCTCAGCTGGTGTCAAGTCTTACCTCCTCTTGCATTTCACTGGCCATATTTAGTCATCCAATCTGAAAGTGTGAACCTATGGTGAGTAGCTGCACCTTCTACTAGAGAACTAAAACATTGCAATGTTGTCTTTTATGCTGATAATTCATATTATAGAGGGAAACACATATATAAGCCGTCTAATGGAAATAGAGTCATTTGTAAGCTTCCACTTATAAATCAGATTAAATCATAAACCCCCTTATGAGGAAATTAAAAATATTCTACCAGCAATAATAGCACAAGTAATTACACTTAGGATTGTTGCATTACATTCCAAGACGTCCATGGGACAGAAGGTATGGTGTGTAGGGCACTTGTCTTGCACAAGGCTGACCTGGGTTCAACACACACAGTGCATATGGTCCCCTAAAACTTTGTGGAGTAATCCCTGTGGATAGAGCTGGTGGTGAACACTGAGCACAACCAGCTGAGACACTAAAACAAAATCCTCAAAATCCTAGCAGATGCCTGAAGCCACATGTGTGGTTCTTTTTCTAAGTATAGTTTCTATGATAAAGTGTAATTTATAAATCAGATGTTGGGGCCGGAGCGATAGCCCAGCGGGTGGAGGCGTTTGCCTTGCACGCGGCTGGCCCATGCCGGCCCGGGTTTGATCCCGGCATCCCATATGGTCCCGAGCACCGCCAGGAGTGATTCCTGAGTGCAGAGCCAGGAGAAACCTCTGAGCATTGCGGGTGTGACCCAAAAAAGCAAAAAAAAAAGTGTAATTTATAAATCAGATGTAATAATATATTCACAGGAATAACAAATATTAAAGTAAAGCAATGATAACACTAAATTAATAAAAAGTTATGCAAAATATAGTCTCTCAAAATGTCTTAATGTACATGTTTTCAGACTGTACCTAACTGTGAGTAACTGAAAACACAGAAGTTGATATAACAGAAAATGCAGAGACAAATGTACTCTTGAACTATTAAAGTCAATTCACAGTATATTGATTTTTTAAGGAGACTAATATGAACATAGAGAAAATAGTAGCAATAAAGAAGTACATCTATAAGGATTGCTTTAGGCATGTGTATAAATGAATGAGATCTATGTGCCCAGCTTCTTATAAAATGGTGATTATGAAATGCCATCGATAAAATCATTTTGCATATTAGTTTGCTACCATTGTCATAAAAATGACCACAAATATAATGAAGTAACACAACTCCAATTTATTATTTTAGTTTTGGAAGTCGGAATCTGAAGTGGATCTCACTAGACTAAATTCAAACCGTCAGGAAGGTCACATTCTGATTGAAGCCCCAGGGCGCCTATTTTCTTATCTTTACCTGTTACTTCAGGCCACCTGTATTCCTTGACTCACATCTTCAAACCAAAAAACATATTTTCGTTTCTATTTTTCTCTACCTAATTCACCATACAGTCTTCCCACTCTGAAATGTCTGACGTTCTCTTACAAAGGTACTTGTAACAACTTTAGGCCTACCTGTACAATCCCGAACTAACTCTCCATGGAAACATCTCTACATGCAAACATCTTCCATAGCCTTACTTAATCACGAGGTCAAGTAAGTCAGTCAGTAATTTGTAGAACTAATTTATATGTTATATATCATGCTGGAAATAGCTCATTGTTTAAGCATTTACATGTATGAAGCTCTGGATTCTGTTATTGAAAAATAAGAGAAAATATTAAAAAATAAATAAACAGAAATATTACAGTTATTTCTAATTCACTTAGATTATAATAAAAAAATGACTGTTCTGCTAAAATATTCAATAGATATAATATAATATGAAAAACAATCTTTAAACATCCTGAGAAAGCAGATCCATCTTCCTACATTAGTTGATAAACCATAAATATACTGTATGGACTTCAAAGTTAGGGGGAAATCTATGCACCGAGGAAACATAAAATAAATTTTTCAGAAATGACAGTAGCAAAAAGATATTAAAAATTATGTCTGAGTGCCAAATAAACTCATCTAATAAATCCATACCCAAAGGAAAATATACTTGAAAATGAGGGTTTTAAAAATAATATTACATTGAGAAAAAAAAACTAGGACATTTTTTCACATAGCTATAACTATAAAAAGTACTAAAGTTCTTGAGGCCTAAAGGAAACCGATTAAAAAATATACCATCATGTAAATCTTTATAAAGAAATAAAGAAAATTGTAACTGACAGATATTTCACCAAATAGAAAAGATTGTAAATAGGTTCATTTTCTCATAATGTTTAAAAATACATTATAGCTTAAAGCAAAAATTAACTGTGTATTAGGACTAATGATGTTTGCACACTTTCTATTTATCATATCACACTAACACAAAGTAATATTGAGGATTATTAGCTCATGACATCAGGCAGGAAATGAAGTAACATACAAATATACCATAGATGTGCTGCAACAGCAGGGCTTTTTCCTGTATTTGTAAGTTCCTGAGTTCAATCTCCAGCAACACAGGAAAATATTTAAAAGTAACAAACAGAAAAATAAATTATTCACAGCTTCTTAAATTGAAAGAAAACAATCTTCAAAACAACTACAAGAATAAAGTTCCTATAGATGCATGATCCCTATACAAGAAAAGATATGTTATCATTCTAATAAAATGGAATAATATGTAAAAGTAATTTCTACTACATTTAAAATAGGCAAGCACACTAAAATAACTTCAACTAATGAATGAGGAAGTTTTTTCTCTGATTCAGTTAAGAATTAATTTAATATTAAACCTAAAATGACAGAGAAGAACATATATAATTTTGACTCAGAAATTCAGCAGTAAAATGGGAATTGTGCACTGGTGAAGGGATGGGTGCTTCAACATTGTATGACTGAGACCCAATCATGAAAAGCTTTTGTAGTTATCTGTCTCCTGGTAACATAACAATTTTTAAACACAATATATGCTTAAAATTAATTTAATGCTTTTTTTTTCTTTTGGGGTCACACCCAGCAATACTCAGGGGTTACTCCTGGCTCTTGGCTCAGGAATTACCCGGCGGTGCTTCGGGGACCATATGGGATGCCAAGGATCGAACCCAGGGGTCGGCTGTGTGCAAGGCAAACACCCTACCCACTGTGCTACCGCTCCGGCCCCTAATTTCATGCATTTTAATGTGTGGAACACAAAGGTTACTGGTTAGCTCAAAAGACAGTAAAAATAATTATAGGGGGAAAAGTTCAAGTGAGATCTCTCTGACAACCCAAAATAAGGGCAAACAGCAATGTAGTATACTTAAGTCACTTTACAACCTGCCTTAATCATCTTTTTGGTATTTATTAAAAATTGGTTAAGTATAAATTGCATATATTGTTATTTTACATAGCAATATGGTGAATGCAGTTTGACTAAATGGTGTTATAAATAAATAACTTACACTTGCAACTTAAGTTGCAGGGGAACCACAACTTGAACTTGCGGTTCATCAATAAATGCTGGACATCAGGAGGTAACTTCACAAGAGTATCCCACCCTCACAGCAGAGCCTGGCAAAGCTACCTGTATCCGTATTTTATATGCCAAATACCAGTAACAATTATAGACCTCCATTCCCATGACCTGATGGAATGGTTTGAGGCTCTTTATGTTCCTGGAGCAAGCAGATTCCTTTGGGCTCTACTACCATGAGACAGGTCATATGGAGATGTTACTGGTGCCCGCTGGAGCAAATCAATGATCAACAGGAAGACAAGTGATGTAAGTGATTTATAAAAATTGGTTCAGTATAAATCGCATATATTGTTATTTTACATAGCAATATGGTGAAGGCAGTTTGACTAAATAGCGTTATAAATAAATAACTTACACTTGCAAGTCTCAAACAGGAAATTTTAAGTTTTCACTGTGCTTCAGTACATTATTAAATAGGGAGAGTTAGTTCTTCCACTTCTGTTCACAATGTTAAGTCAGAGATGCTAGGTAGGTAGCTACAGTAAAAGAGCCTCTGGGAATCACTGAAAGAACGTGACCCCAGTAGCAACAGAGACCAAACCTCCCATTTCACTCACAACCTCTGACTTCCTGCAGAACCGGAAAGGTATTATCCACTTTGGGAAAAGGAAAATGCTGAGCAAAGGACAGGTGTTACCAAACGCCAATGCATATAATAGAATATTTTTAGATAATGAATTTAGAGAGGACGCACTTTAAAGTCCTAATATAATCAGGAGATTCAGAATGCTGGCAAAGGACAAAAGTTAACCCACGACTGTCTCTTTTTCCTTGACATTTTGAAAAGTTCAGTGGGTTCATGAGGGATTGGAGATAGGACAACCTGCCTTCATTATTTTCAAAAGAGGAAAGCCTACCACCAAAGGTCTCCAGTCATTAAGTTTAACAATAGAAGCTGAGGAGCTTGGAGAGTCTGTGACAGGAAGCAGTAGCCAGAACCTTGACAAAGCAAAGTTGGATTAAGGCAATTGGGTATGAAAGGTCATGCTGAGATAACCTAAAGGAACCCTCTGAAGTCATTACTGCTGCAAAATAACAGAAGCTTTGCCTTTTCTAGGGAGCCTGACAGAAAGTTCTGCTTCCCCCATTCCAAGATGAACAAAAGAAGGCATTGAAGTACAAGATCTGATCGCTGATAACTAAGTCTGAGAGGCTAAAGGGTAACCACAGAGAACTACGTTGCAAATTCCTATTGAATTTTGGACCTACTATAGCCATAAACACAGTTAGAAACTAAAACATTCCTGGTGAACAGTGTTCAACTCTTTAAGATATGCATCTCCTTGGACCTGAGAAGTGGTGGAGCATCTAAACCACTTGCCTTGTACAGCCCATCATGGATTCAATTTCCTGAACCATATACTGTCTCCTGAGAACTGCCAGGAGTAATCTCTGAGGATAGAGGCAAGAATAAACCCTGAAAACTGCTAGCTGTGGCCTCAGAATGAAACAACAACACAAAAAGGCATACATCTCTTGAAAAGAAAGGGCTATCAGTATAGCCA